>JAAEAF010000890.1:0-26948 GCA_011037195.1 Triatoma infestans
GTTTTTCTGGGTGAGCGGTATCTATATGACTATATAGGGATTATATTCTCTAATTAGATCCTCCCCTCCCAGTTCTTGAACCAGCCTATTTTATTCTTCATTACTTCTATCGCTAATATTTGCAGAATCTATTTTCCGGAGAGTTCAAAACTCTAAAGATATAATCAGGGTGGAATTTGTCTGTGTAAGTAAAAAGCGGATTACTATTGGTCTCTACAGAAAGCATATAATTTGGAGCATTTTATATATTTTTTTTTTACATAAAACCTCTGGACTTTTCCTACCCCAGATCTGCGCTCCGTAACACAATATTGCCCTTGTAATTGAGTATAACCTATTTTTAGCCTCAATTGATTTCTTTCTTTGTACAGATATCTCGTCAGATGTTGTTAATACTCCATTTTGCATACTTGCCTCTTTCATAAAAATGGCCTATTAGAGTTAGCGTGCGCGATACAGTTACTCCCAAATATCTGTAGCTACTTATCGTTCTAATATTCTCACCCTGGAAACACCATTTCTCTTTTTTGCTTTTCCTTGCACCACTCCTCTTGAAAATTATTATTTTGGATGTAGATAAATTTACTATTAGTTCCAAGTATTATGTATATTTCAAGGCTATTGATCATCCTACGCAATGACGTGGGTCCTCAGCAATTAAAACTATATCATCTGCGAAGGGTAGCAATTTAATTTTCAAACTTGTTAATTTCATTCCACCTTCCAATTCCTCACTCAAATCATTTATGGATTGGATGAAAAGATATGGGTTTAAGTTCCATCCTTTTTTAACTCAAGTCCGAAAAGATTGGGTTAAACCTTCTTTACACCATACCATCGCTTCCGTATTCATATAGAGGCTCTCTGCAGCGTTTAAAAACTTTGATGATACACAATGTTTGTACAGTTTGAATATAAAGGGCATGCCTGTCGAGTTAGTTGCTTCATTTTTAAACTTATTTATTTTTCCATTGCAAATATGTGAGGACCTTCCTTTTCTGAAACCTGATTGCCCCTCACATAAAATGTTGTTTTCTTCTAACCAATTGGTAAATCGTACTGCTAAAACTCCTGAATAAATTTTACTGAGGCATTCGCGAATATTATACCGCGATTACCTGCTTCGTGAATATCACCTTTCTTATAGACAGGAAATAGAAATGGACTGTAAAACTTTCCGAGACTGAACTCTTTTGTAGCACTGGTTTAATAAATTAGTTAATAATTTTAGGAAATCTGTAGATGCATATTTATAAAATTCGTAAGGAATTCTATTTGGGCCTGGAGCTTTATTTTCTTTAATTTTTTTAAATGCATCTAATACTTATTTAATGTGAAGACATAGATCTATTTTTTTATTTGAATTTAGGGGATAGGATATTGTATAGGTCCGATATCTGCCGGTAGCTTATAGAGCATTAAAATAGGTAACCATTCATTACATTTAATTTCAGCTAAAATACTGAATTTTCTTTTTTTCAAATTATTCGCTTCTTCCCAAAATTCTTTTATATCTCTAAAACTTTCGATATACTTTCTATAATCCCTTGTATATATAGTATTTTTCTTGAACAATATCATAATCAGTTTATAACTTTAACAGCCTAAATACCTTAGTCCTGCATTTCTGACCCTCAGCATCAAACTATGGTTGAATTCCTTTAAATTTACCACTTTTAGTTGTTCCCGTCATTCCTGGATAACATATAGCCATTAGGTCCTCAAATTAACTAGATTTTGATTCTTATATTTACTTCATTATATTTCCATTCTTTTACAGCTTCATCTAAATTCTTCTTATATTTAGTTTCCCAACAACTTTTCCAATTCAATTTTGGCACGAGAGGCGTACATTCCTCTGACTTGTCCTTTGCTTTTTTAAGCAATAATGTTGTTACGATCGGTAAATGATCTACTTTAAAAGTAATTATTGAATTTGATAAATTACAACTTGCTATCGCGCAATCAATAACTGAACAACCCGTATGACTTACGTAGTAAATTCACCTAATTTCCGCCAGCCTTATTTCCATTTAAGATTTCCGAGAAGTGATGTATAATCACATATATGTGCATGTATATATTAGATGATTAGTCCTCGAACGAGGTATTTATGTCCAATATGGATGGATTTGGTGTTTTGATTTAAGATTACCAGACCGATCTTATCAATAGAATATAGATTCAATGGTTTACTCCCCTGGGTGTTAATAACCACATCCTTAGAGTTTCTACCAGTCCCGGAATTATAATAATCGTCTTCCTGTGTATAGGCTTTTTCACGGCCAGTTCTAGAGTCTAAGTCACCCATAATTATAACTAATCGATTATTGTTTGCATTAAGGAAGTCCCATAATATTGAAATCGTCCTCCCAGCTATTTATGTTTAGATAGACAGGTAAGATTTTTATAAAACAATTGTTTTCAATTTTAAATTGTAACATTTCTTTATCAAAATTGCAATATTAGGTACAAATCTTATTTCGAATTAAATCATTACGACATCTCATCAAAATACCACTAGCCCACCCGAATTTTGAAATTCTTTTTGCTGGAACTCAATGTAAGCAATAATCAGGAAAATATTTCTCATAATTGCATATATATATTTAAATGTAAATGTATGAATTTAATACAGAGCTCATACAATTACATACATACTGTTAGAAAAATGAAAGAATATAGAATGACTAATATGGAATATGATTACTAAAACTTAATTAAGTCAAAAATACTTACTTTTTTGTGTGAGCATTACGATTAGATAATTTTGCTTCTATAACAACTGCAGTCCATGCTAAAGTTGCAGAATATGGAAATGAAGCTGCTACTTCAAAAACTATTCTGAAAATATTACATTCCAAACAGTCTTTTTTAATATATTATTTTAACATCATTAATTACAAGAATAGAAAAGAAATTCCAGCTTCATAGAAAATGAACTACATACCACTGAAATATAAACAATTCTACATAATCAACATAAGACAGGCATATATAATATTGTGTTTAAATTAGTATTATTAAACTCACCCTGATGGCATCTTTGCAACGTCTTTTGTGTCTAAAACTACATATTCAGCCAGGGTACCTGAAGACCAGGGATCTGTAACGAAGTACACTTGATCACCAATTTCAAAATCCTTCACTTTGCTTCCAATTTCCACGACAATTCCTGCACCTTCCCTACCTAATATTAGTGGCAGTTCTGATTGGCAATTCTATAAGGAATGACAAAAAGTAGAAAAAAACAGACTTTAAGAAAAAATATTTCAATTAAGACTGTTAAATAAACAATATCTTTTTAAGGGTACTCAAAGCCTCTGATATAATAACACATGTATGAATTACTAAAAATTTCTTATGAAAATTATAAAATGTTTGCTTTCATTTCAAAAGTAAAAACATCTAGTTTCCACTTTTTAATAAAGAATTTTCCTTCATACATCAAATGTAAGCAGAAAATTATAAGTGAAATAAATCAAATGTACTTAACATTGGATATTCAACATCAATTCAGAATTAAAAAAATCTAAATGAGGATTAAATACAGTATTAAGAATAAAATATAATAGTAAATTAATTATTAATACATTTCATTTGTACAATTATATTATATATTTAGACAATTAATAATAATAATATGTTCATAAATTAATGTATTTATAACTTCTTTATAATATATAAATATTATAATTGTTTGGTTGTTTTTTTAGGTCTGGCCAAACCTCACGAATTTTAACAATATATAAATATTTGATCCTCATTTAGATATATTATATAGGTTATTTAGGACGATCTTTTATTCTTACTTTATTGAACGAGAAAACTCAAGATACTGCGCAGCACTAGGTCATAACCATCTATTCAATATTAAGGTGTCATTGTGAAAATCTGAATAATGTATTTTTTACTTACATAGTTATAAATATTTACAATCCCACGTAATGTTCTTGCTAGTCCGCAACTGATCTTTAAGTCTATAGGATCCAAAGTGGCACATCTAACTTCTATTAATAGTTGAGTTGGCTTGAAAAGTTTAGGCACAAAAGCATCTTCTAACAGTGAGATGGACTAGATACAAAATAGTAATTCAATTTTAACTGAAGAGAAAAAAAATTGCAACACAAAAATGTAATGCAAAAAATATTATATGGGTCTTTACAATGAATTTGCTTGAATAAATAGTCCTATTTACATATGAATGATGAGATCTTGTTGCTCGCTGGGATGCGAGGCTTGCAAAACTGATCCAGGTACTTCTAGGGGACTAAAATTGGAAGAAAAAATAATTTCATCTGACTGATCGAGCATCAAGTTTACTAGTGACAGAGACGATGGAACGAAGCAGAGAGAGGAAGAATGACATTAATTGCCTCCCATAAAAAAACTGACGACTTTAAAGCGAAATCAGAAGTTACAAACCAAAATATGAGAGGTCATTCAGCAAAGTCTAACTGTACTTCTTTCTGCAAATGTGTTGAATTCAATATTAGGGGCCACATTATGGCAAATAGGAGAAACCTGACCTGGAGATCTAATTACGCGACAAAAAGAAACAAAAATTTTAATAGTTTGTCAAATTCACCATGCATGGCCTTTGTCGTGAGCGTAGCACTTAATGGAATTAAAATTTTATCATGTGAAACTTGTTATAAGATAACTATAATGCTTATAGAAAGCACACAAATTAACATTTTTTAAAAATACGGTAAAAATGCGATCATGAACTTAGAAAACAAAGTATGATATTGGCTTATAAAAATCTAAAATTATTATTCTAAATTATGAAACAAAAGAAAACACTATTAACAAAATGTAGAAATAACAAAATAAAAAACTGTTTTCAATGATGAATTTTGCAAGCATATAACCGTTTTTCATTTAACTTAGAATACTTGTCAAAGTCTAAGTCGCGGGCCATTTTTATTCAAGAACAAATCATGCAGGTCACCTTACGACAAAGCACAATTGCTGAACAAAATTATTCGGAATTTCCGAAATTTTTTGGAAAGAAGATGAAGTCTCTTTATCATTTTCTATTGCTATTCTATTCAAGGGCTGCTTGTTTGTCACCTCTGGATAATACAATACAAGTGGTGCAGGCCAATTATATTGGCTTGCTCGAACACAGCTTACATAATCAGTCAAAGGCATTAAATTAAACTCAAAAAAGGGCAATATAAAAAATAACTATAGATCATCCACTTAACATTAGGAAATTGTCAACATTAAATAATGAAACAAGTAATACAGAACAATAAAATTAATAACAAATTTAGCGTCAAGGTGAAAATATTATGACAAAAACGTCCAAGTCAGAATATAGTTAATTTAGAATAAATATACACATATAAACAACAAAAGAAAAGAAGGAAAAAGACATAAAACAGTCGTGGTCATTAGTAGAAGTACAAATCAAAAGATATGATTATGCCGGTAAAAGCTAAGCACCGTATATGTAATGATGGACTACACCCAAAGAGTCGGTAATGATCGACTCCGCAAGATTGTGGAAGCAAGTGAAATGAATGCCCAGTTTCCGGAAGAAGTTAGCAGTTTCTTTGGGGATTGCTCCCCGAGCTCCAAACCACAAGCCTACAACAGCATACTGCCGCTCGGCACACCCTTCACGGAACTTTTCTTCAAGGAAGGGAATACATTCATCAAATATTCCTTCCTCCTCCTGATTAATTTTCTCCGCCTACTTTGGGTCGTTCGTCTCAAACCTTATCGAATAAGTGCCTCTTTACTCTTCTTTGGGAAAGCCACCATGTCAGCAAAACGCGTGGTCCCATCGGTATCGACGCAGTAGACTTCCTCATGAGAAACATACCCTATTTCTCTCAACTTATCGGAGATCCAGTGTTCACATTGTGGTGGCGGCATGTAACTAGAAGCATGTTGTATGGACAACTGCCCAAAACATGGGCTATAATAAGGATTGATCTCAGAATTCAACTAACGGTCAAGTTGATTTCTCCATTAATGGCTACCACCATAAAATCACAATCAAAAGAAATAGCTACCACTATATAAACATTTTACAAGAACTTATAATGCAAAGGATCAATGTGAGATCTTTTTCTTAAACATCTTTGTCTTGATATACTGATAGTAATCACAAGAAGTAATACTATAACTTTGGTTTCAAATTCTATAATACAATATTCTAACACAAAGATACGAAAAATAATAGAAAGCATGGATGGAAAAAAGATAAATACTCACATCTATTCCGGTGAAAGCTGTTGCTGCGATTGCCTTCATCAGAACACTAGGCTGACGAGGAGTCTGTAAACAGATTCCGATTACAAGTCCCAAGCTTGAGCCAACTGTAAACCCGAAGCAACAGGCATACAATGTCGAACGATTCACTGTAAAAATAGAAAGCAATTACAAAAAATAAAAGTAATATCAGCAAGAAGATAATTTATTTGTCAAAAAAGCTAATTATAAAAAAAAATTAACAGAAGATTAAGGAAAAGTAAAATGTAACGAAGGCTTATAAAAAAAAGATGGGTTTTTTAGAGGTGAATTTACTAAAAAAATTAGATAAAAAAGTAAAAATATTTATTAAAAACAATAAAGCTTACAGTCATGACCAATAACTCTAGTGAGGTAACCACAGACATATTGTGGATCCACTACTATGCTGAATTTGCCAATCAATTCCTTAACAGCTTCTAGAAATTTGTCAGCCGACCCCTTTATTAGAATGCGGACAGATTGTGCTTGATGTGATGCTAGAGCTTTCATTATTAGTTCTTCGGTTAAATGATAGAGCTTTTGTGTTGTTTCGTACATCCATACCTGAGAAAATGTGTTTTTTTTACTTCAGAAAGTTAAATATTTACTATTTTAGGGATATTAGTATAAATCTTCAGTTCTATTGTTTCAGGTTTTTATTATTTCTTAGTTTCCGACTAGGAAACCTAGTCATTTTTTGGGTAAATATGGAACTTAACATAAAATATACAAATGTACTACGGTTATGAGCTTCTGAAATTCATAACTGAAAATCAGTTTTGAACTTATCATAATATTTTCATTTTGTTAATAGAGTTTCTTTTTTTTCCTAACTTTGAATTTTTGTATACACTAGTAAATCTATGTATACTTATAACACTTTATATTACTTTAGGTTTGTCACTTCCCTGAAAATCACTAGGTTCCCCAGTTGAAAGATAGGAAATAAAAACAAAATATTACCAATAACCCTAAAATAATATTAAGTCATTTAGCCCACAACATCCATCCAAAAATACAAGCATATATTTACGATTTCCCTAATCGACAACAGCTAACAAATCACAAGCAAGATAAAAATAATTTTTAATTCCGTTTGATAAAAGCTTGTTAACCACAACTGCTTGATAGACCTTGAAGTTACGGTAAAAGCATAAAAGAAATGGTAAGACATAAAAGAAATTTTGTCACCAGTTCACTTATGTACTTGAATGAATATAAAACAAATTCAAAAATAAAACAGATTATGCAGAAAAAGTTAATCAAAGCTTGCCATTTCAAGTGAAATATTTTTTCATGTCCAAAAAACGGCGTTCACAACAAAAACTTGATATTAGAAACACTAATTACAAATTAGTCAAGTAGATCTAACCTTCACTAGAGCCCTTGCTAGTGGTTGTAAAAGTTATCTATGAATTATATAATTAAAATCAACCTACTTGAAGCACTTCCACTTTTTGACCCACATGAAAAGTCACTTCGTCCATTATTGTGCACCGGACCCCCTAAAAGGGAAAATCTTCGGATCATGTCATGTTCCGCTATTGCTTCATTGGAACTAGGAACATAAAAAAATGTTCTTCAATTACACTCAGTATCCAAAAACAAACTATTTCATTACTCCATTAACAAACGCCCTCCCTTATCAGGTACGAAACCTTCTAACTAAAAAAAACCCACAGCCAGTTGAATTTAAATTAACATCTACACTCTTGGAAAGTTCATTCTTTCATAGACATAAACATCAATTTTTTTAAAAAAGAGAAATAGAGAACGTAAGATTTATTAGTAACTTTTATTAAATATGTTTATTTTATTTAAGTTATTGATTCAGTCATATTAAATAATGAAACATAAATAGATTTTTTATGATAAAATCATTTGAATTTAAAAAAGGTAAGTTTTCGTACCGAACCAAAAATCGTTAATTTTAATTTTCGGAAAGAAAAATGAAGTTCGTTATTACATCAAAAACTAATTATAATCTCTAAAATAATATCAAATGTAAATATAAACTATATCTCTAATATAATCTTACTAATAATCATTAACAACTTAAACTATTTGTGTGAGCTCTTGGTTTCGGAAGGACACCGAATTTTTGGTTATAGATGGGTTCAAGCTGTATAAAATGATGGCCTGTAAGTATTTCGAGGAGTAAGCTTAGTTTAGAGGAATAATTGGTAACAAACCACTTTTGAATTGTAAGGTAAAAAACGCAGACGTTTGTTACACCTTTATATTATATAAAAGAATTTGTTGACCGTTGATGAATTATGTTATGAAGAAATTTGGTGAGGATCGGTCAAGAAAAAATATTCAATTATGCCAACATTTCGACGGAGTTTCCAGTCTTTATCAAGGCTTTAATCTATAGAAAATCGGGAAGATGTGGAGACAGAATTTTTAAACTTACACATTAACATAAAAGGGAAACTTAAAAGTAACTAGTGCCTTGTCTTTAATCATCTACGATTTAGGAGGATTCACGATTTTCTGTATATTAAAGCCTTGATAAAGACAGCAATCTCTGTCGAAAAGTTGGCATAATTGAATGTTTTTTCTTGACCGATCATCACCAAATTTCTTCATAACCTTTATATTATTATACTTAAGTAGTACTTTTGAGGAAGTCATAATGCTACTGTTCCTTCAGAAACCTCCAAAAATCCAAAATAAAGAGTGATAGTTTCTATCTATGCAGCAAGCATTCCAAGTTTAAAGAAAATCGTAGTAACCATTTTCGAGAATATTCCAAAAAATTCAAAATCCTATCTGTAAAATCGTACTTCCGGTTAACCATTTTCTTCAAATTTGGAATTTTATCAATGCCTGAAATATATATTGCAATTTATTTGTAGGTGGCAAAACCATATATTATACTGAAGTATGCATAACGCTACTGTACCCCCAAAAACCCTCAAAAATCAATTTTCCCGGGAAAACGTTGAAATCAATGTAATAGCTATTTATGTGTGTAGAAGGTAGAATGATTTAAGATCTTTATCTCTTTAGATCTAAGATATCTTTAAATCTCGCGATGTTTAATTTATTTAATTAGTTTCGTAAGTCAATTTTAGAACATATGACAATATGATCAATTGAGGAGTTTGATGGAATAAGAGCGTCAGAGAGTTTACGCCCTTTTTCCATCAAATGTATAAAACATTTCTTCCATGTTTGAATTTCCCTCTCACAAATTTTCAAGTAAATACGAACACTCTAGCGGCCATGGCAGCGGTTTGAAGTCAGGTGTGGCAACTCTCAGACCAGAGAAAGCATGATGTGTTCAAATAGCAGTTGCCTATTTCCCTCCAAATGTAAAGCAGTGTTTTTTGTAGTTGAAAGAATAACACTATGGAATTAGAAAATGATACTAGGAGTGAATTAAGCAGTACGGAATCAGAAGAGGAAGAAGAGAAGAAATAGTGGTAAGGAATATAAAAGAAAAAGAGAAAACGTTACAGTACCAGCAAAAACATTTAGACCAGTGTCTGGGTGTTGCTCTAAGCAATGTGCGACATCAGTTAATGTCGACATACAGAAACCATTATTAAAATTCTTCTACGGTTTAAGCGATAAAGCACAACAAGATGCATATCTGTTTGGATGTTGTGAAAGAAGGGAAGTTAAAGAGGCAGCCAAGAAGCCTAAAACCAAGAACAGAGAAAATGTTTGGGTATATGTACTTCCTTATGAAGGAAATAAACTGCATGCTTGTAGGTATTTCCTCCTTTCTGTCTTGCAAATCTCAGAAAAGCGTTTAAGAACAGTGCAAAACAAAGTAATCCTTGGCGAAAGTTTCGAGGACAAGAGAGGAAAGCATAAAAATCGACCCCACAAAATACACGGTGAGATATGGGGGTACGTTGCAGAGCATTTAGTAACTATCCCTCATTCAAAATCGCACTACAATGCAAGAAAATCAAATAAACTCTATTTTGACAATCCCAATTTGACTATAAAAGTATTGTTTGACTTATTTAAAGAGTACTAATATTCTAAGACCAGAAGAAATTTAAACATGAAATACCACTCCTATTATAAGTTTTTCAAAACTTTAAACTACTCTTTTAGGCTGCCCAGATCCGACATATGCGATTTCTGTTGTGAAACGGCTATGAGACTTAAATATGAAACTAATAATGAATTAAAAGTCCAGTTTCAGCTACATAAAAGAAATAATGAAGCATATAAAAAAAATTAAAAATGATATTATTTCTCATTGCAAGGAAGATGATAGTGTATTATGCTTAGAAATCTACTATGCACAAAACCTGCCCCTTCCAAAACTGACTGTTAGTGCACAGTTCTATAAAAGACTTTTATGGATGTATGTATTTAATGTGCATTGCCATAATGATGACTCCAGTGCCTTCTGTTCTTTATGGAATTCGAAGGTTGGAAAGATGGTAATTCTGTGTGTTCGTTTCTAAACGATTTTATTAATAAGAAGATTCGTTCTGGACATAAGAAGCTAATACTTTTTTCAGATGCAGCAGGAGGCCAGAACAAAAATCTCCTTATGACTGCTTTCTGCTCTTGATTAGCGAAGACTCGAAACGTTACAGTAGACCATATTTTCCCAGTTCGAGGACATAGTTATAATCAGTGTGACAGAATCTTTGGAATTTACGGAAATAAACTAAAAAGGATCGAGAATATCAACGAAGAATATGTAGATGTTTTAAGAGAATGCAGAAAGAATCCAGAGCCTTTCCAAATCATTGATGGGAATGAAGTTTTAAAAGATTGGAAGAAACATCTCTTGGATTTCTTTTATAAACAACCCAAAAGCAAGGTTCACTTCAAAATTCAATCGTATGTGCGGATGCAGTGGTCAACTAAGGGTACAGTACTTGCTTCGAAATCCTATACACCGATGTTTACTCCACTCAAGTACATCAAGAAGCCTTTCCCTGAAAAATTAGAGTTAACTCCATTGCAGAAACCAGGTGTGACAGCAGCCAAGTTGTCGGATGTTAAAAGCCTCTGCCGATTTGTCCCAGAGTCAGTTAGGACATGGTATGAGCAAATTTTACCTCAGGATGGCCAACAAGATCAAGGACGATGTGCCGAGGAAGACGTATTTTCTTACGACAGTGACAGAGAATAATGAAACATGGTGAATAAAAAAATTGCTACTTTAATAAAACTTTTAACGCCTTTTCTCATAAGATAAATATTATAATTTTCATTATGTACGTATTTTTTAAAAATATATTTTATGTTTGTAAAAATAAGTCTTTAATTATTTAGATAAAGTTGCAAATTTAGTGGTTTGATGGAAAAAGGGCGTAAACCTTAATTTTTATTTACAAGCATATTTCTAAATGAAAGGCCAAATCTGACATTCAAAACATTGTTTTTTCTTTAATAATGTACAATCATCCAAAAAAAAGCAGAAAATATCACATTTGTAATAGTTCAGTATATCAAAACCTCTCCTTTATTTTAAATTTCATTTTTCTCAAATGCGCTTTTCTGAATTACGCCCTTATTCCATCAAACTCCTCAATTGTAGAAAACTTTTTCTGAACCCACCTTGAAATTCCCCTAACATATTATCATTAATCCTTGCAATTAATCTTTTCAACAATAAGCCCATATATATCTTTCCAATAGAGTTATTAAAGGACATTGTCCTATAATAATTACTGGCAGAATCTTGTTACCTTTTAACTTTCTCTAACTTCTAACAAGAAGTATTGCTATCGTGCCAGGTTTTCGAAATTGAGATTTCACTGGAAATAAATGTTTTAGGGACTCGTGAATGCGAAAAAAAATGTTTGTAGTGAATGGTGTGTATGTGTATGTAAGTTAACAGAATATCTCTAAAACGAAAAGTCGTAGAAAGTTTGATTGCGAAGACAGAAAGACTGTTTAACATATTGAAATCGATCATAACAAATGGGGGTGCAGATCCGGATGTATCCTTATCATTTTAAATATCAATTATGAGGATAGTAATGGATTTTGGCTGCTTCCTTTAAACCCAGGCCAAGGAGTCTTATTTAAAGCCAGTTCAGATAATGCAGAATAAATATATTAGGTTATGCTTGGGTCTCTTACGCAGCACATTTATAGATATCCTGTGTGCAGAATCAGGCGAGTTACCACCAATCAAAAGAGCACATTATTATCGGATCGGCATTATTAAATTTAATGACTACTAATGATGAACTCTACAATATGATATGTCAACTGAATACTAAAGTCCTGATACGCAAATACTGGAATAATAAAAAAACAGTGGGCAGCTTCCAAAGAATATCCAAATTTCGACCCATTCTCCAATCTTGGATAACATTCCTGTTTATTCCGTTCGTTTTCAAGCTTAGTTAGGAACATAAACTTCCCTTCAAGTGAGGCCTATCTGACGTCCGTCAAGTTGGACTGGCCACAATCGAATTTTTAAAAGATTTTTTGCACATCGTTAGTGCCGCGTTTGTGCCGGCGATCTGCAAAATTTCAGCGTTTGTGCCGTATAATTAGCAGAGTTATTAAAGAAAGAATGTGGCCAGCCCAACTTGACGTCAAGTTAGACTGGCCACCAATTTCTATTTGACTTTTGAAAATTCTTTTTTTAACAATCGTTAGTGCTGCGTTTGTGCCGGCGATTCACCAAATGTCATCGTTTGTGCCGTAAAATTGAAAAAGTTATTAAACAAATAAAGTGGCCAGTCCAACTTGACGTCAAGTTAGACTGGCCACAAAATTTCTATTCACTTTTTTCAACTTTTCTTTTTGCCAATCGTTAGTGCTGCGTTTGTGCCGGCGATTCACCAAATTTCATCGTTTGTGCCTTAAAATTGACAAAGATATTAAGAAAAAAAAGTGGCCAGTCCAACTTGACGTCAAGTCAGACTGGCCACCAATTTCTATTCACTTTTTTAGACATTTCTCTTTGCCAATCGTTAGTGCTGCGTTTGTGCCGGCGATTCACCAAATTTCATCGTTTGTGCCTTAAAATTGACAAAGATATTAAGAAAAAAAAGTGGCCAGTACAACTTGACGTCAAGTTAGACTGGCCACAAACTTTATTTTCACTTTTTTCAATTTTTCTTTTTACCAATCGTTAGTGCTACATTTGTGCCGGCGATTCACCAAATTTCATCGTTTGTGCCATAAAATTGACAAAGATATAAAGAAAAAAAAGTGGCCAGTCCAACTTGACGTCAAGTTAGACTGGCCACCAATTTCTATTCACTTTTTTAAACTTTTCTCTTTGCCAATCGTTAGTGCTGCGTTTGTGCCGGCGATTCACCAAATTTCAACGTTTGTGCCGTAAAATTGACAAAGATATTGACGAAAAACTGTTCGTCGTACTTGAAAACCAAAGGCCATGGCTGCGAGTAACATTTGAATGTGCGCGTGCTCCACTGACCGCCAACGGCCCTTATCAGGGCCAGCAACTAAAATGTACTGGCCCTCGATTTCTAATCAAAATTCTGGAATTTTTTCTTCGCTATTCTTAAGTGTTTCATTTGTGCCAGCGACCCACCAAATTTCAGCGTTTGTGCTGCAAAATTGACCAAGTTATTGAGGCGTCAAGTTAGACTGGCCACCAATTTCTATTCACTTTTTTAAACTTTTCTCTTTGCCAATCGTTAGTGCTGCGTTTGTGCCGGCGATTCACCAAATTTCAACGTTTGTGCCGTAAAATTGACAAAGATATTGACGAAAAACTGTTCGTCGTACTTGAAACCAAAGGCCATGGCTGCGAGTAACATTTGAATGTGCGCGTGCTCCACTGACCGCCAACGGCCCTTATCAGGGCCAGCAACTAAAATGTACTGGCCCTCGATTTCTAATCAAAATTCTGGAATTTTTTCTTCGCTAATCTTATGTGATTCATGTTTCTAATGGAGTTTCAGAGAAATTTTAATGCTGCGTTTGTGACGGCGAATTGTTATTTTCTTTGATTTTGTTCACAGAGGCTCTCATAAGTCCATTGATTTAAGAACTGATTCGATGTGGTTTTGAAGTGGTGTTATAATGTTTCTCTGTAAAGTGTGGTTTTATTAAACCGCTTTTATAAATTGAAGCCAATTGACGTTTAGTGAACAAAAGAATGTATAAAGAAAATTTTTCGCTAATCACTACCAAAATTACAGTAAGGGATGCCCTTGTCAGTGTTTAGCAACAGTTTTTTCTTTTCATTAAGCATCCTTTACCTAGTCCATTAGTGGCTAGTGTATTAATTATAATATAACACGGCTGTTATAATTCCAACAGTAGCTCATTCTTATTTAGACATTTATATCAAGGCGATTTGAAGGTTCAATTTATTTGCAAAAAACGTGGATCAAATTGAGTTAAAATTAGTTAAACTCTTGATCTTTCTAATACAGTGTTATTATATATTAATAGCCGCCTCTATATGAGGCTGCTATTAGTATCTGCGCCTTTTCTAACATTGATTGTATTTTTTGATTTTTTTGTTGTTTTTTTCGCAAAATTTAATTAATTATATGGTAATTTTAAAATATGCCTAATACTGATCAACCTAGATTTAATATGGACGAATTTAAACAATTATTAATAGAGATAAAAAATAAAGTTGATTTAAATACTCAAGAGGTGTTAGGAATGAAAAAGTCTTTTACCTCTATCAATGTTAAAATTGATAAGTTAACATCAGAATTAGAGGGATTCAACATTGAAAAAAAAGAGCTTAAAGAGAAATTGGTCAAGGAACAAGCAGAGATAAGGCTTCTAAGAAGTAGAGAAAGAGACTATAACTTACTAATTTACAACATTGAAGAACCGGATAAAGAAAGTTATGAAATGGTTTTTTTTTCAATAATGTTTTTTTTTTCACTTTATAAGGTTCTTTAATTAAAGCTTATCAAAACCATTTAATATCCTGTGATATAGAGTTTGTTTGAACTCCTCCTACAATATCTGGTACAAGAGAATTTGTTCTCTAAATTTTTGGAGAGAGGTATCTGAATATTAATTGTGCTATTGATAAGGTGGGAGTGCTCAGCATGAAATATTTTTCTATAAAAATTGGTTGGGAGAGGTCCACATTCGCAACAGGTATGCAATGTAAATTGTGCGGAAATGATAGAGACAGTTTGCAACATATGCTAGTTGTGTGTCCTTCACTAACAGAAGAAAGAAAAAAATTTTTATCTCAATATATTCTCTCAAATAGTTCTAACTCTGATCTTCTGGAAGATCTGTTAATTGTGGAGGATATAAATAAGTTGAATTCTATCTATCTATTTCGTTGTTAACAGTCTGAGAATAAGAAAATTAAAGGAGTAATTAATTTTTAACTATTTTGAGAAATTTTTTTTGGGCCTTAAAACTAAGACACATTTATGTTAGAAGTAAATTTACTAGTTTCCGGTTGACTAGAAATAATTGAAGTCAGTTGTCATTAAACAGTTAGACCGTATTCCCAAAATGATTTTTTTTTTGTATTTTTCTTACCATTATTACTAATTATTACATTTCTTTATATTTAAGAGCAATGACTATCAAGTTTGCTAATAATTTTTTTATATATATTTTAAATATTTTGTCTATCTTTTTGTTTAATTTGTAATTATTTCAATTACTTTTATTTATTTGGATTTATACTTTCATTTAATATTTAATTTCTTGATCTAGTTTTGTATTAGTAATAAATTTATATAATGCCAACTCTCTGCTCGAAATTTATAACTTTGTAAGCAGTAATAAATAAATAAAAAATTAGTTAAACTCAAGTTGAGTAAAAAAAAAAATTATCGCTGGAGGCAAACGTAAGTTCTGTTTAAATTCTGTGAAAAATTTCTATTGCATCCAAATTAGTGTAAGAAGTTTAAAAACATCAGTAAAAAGTATTAGTACAAAAAACTATAAGTTAGAAAGTTATACAATTGAAAATAGCGGTATTTGTTCTATTTTTTAACATTTTTATATTATTAAATGTGTAATGTATTATTAATGTGGGATTAAAAACAACGTCAAATATAGATTCTAAGCCGATATCAAAATTAATTTTAAAACGAGATTAGCAGTTAATTACCCAGTAAAACCATTTTAATCACCTTCCTCCTTTTCAGTGCTGTAAATATAAGGAAATAGACATGTTAACCTTTCATTAATCAAAATTGGAAGTGAAGTATCCACAATTTCCAAGAACAATCTTTGAAAAGTTTTGGAAATAGAAATCTCAGATTAAAAATAAATTTTTAGTGGTGATAGGGACTGTCCTAAATAACAGAACGGTAAATTTGGCCAAGTCCTTTGTAATTTGGAATTCCTTTCTTTGTATAAAACAGGGGCAGGTGCACAGAACGCCCAATGATCTCCAGATGAAAGGGATCACTATTGACTGTTTCCATTATTAAAGTACGAATTATCTGTTCTAAGAAAAGCAATTGATGCCCTAAGAAGGCGGTATCATAGAACACACAATAATCCCATTTTACCTGAGGATAATAAATAAAAGTAATGCTTTTAGAAGGCGGCATCAAAGAACATACAATAATCTATTATAAGAGAGATTCTATAAGAAGAATATTTACAAATTAAAAAAATATTTGACCGGACATCACAAATGAAAAATTAAATTCCTGAAAAGGATACTGTAGCTTAAATGTGATTTAAATTTCACAATTAACGTATGATGTACAAAAGTTATGATTAAAACGATATAAAACTTATTATATTAAAACATAATAATTTACATATAACAAAACAATTCACATATATCTTACTATAATTACTCATAAAATTTATTATATTGCAACTTATACTATGGAATACGAGGCATAAATTGTAGCATAAAGTAGAAAGCAGCTAGTTACCTAACAACTCTAATAAATTCAGATGGAAATGAAAGAAAGTCTTTCAAGTATTATGGACACATTTTTGGCAAAAGACAATGAAGAAAGTTATTACGAAGAAAAAAAAAAAAGAATATAAGAGTAGCGACTGGAGGAGTGTCACTAAGATATTTACTTCCAAAATACTCAACATACTAAGAAGTATTAATCCTGAAAAATGGATTGAAGGCAGGGCAAGAGTGCAAGCAAAAGTGACATAAGAAAAGCAATGAAGAAAAAGTAAACAAGGAGCACTTAGTAGGCAATTCTTTACCACAATATTTTCGAGGCTTAAAGGGAAAACATGAATGAATAGATTTAAACGAATGAAATCTCCAAACTGTCCGTGCAATGGAAATAATTCACAAAGTGTAATATATACATGTAAAATATTTGGATAAGAGAGAAGTGGAGTGCCCTTGGAAGGTAGCACGCTAATATCACAATATTTCAGAGAATTTCAGAAATGCATAAATAAACTAGACCTTGCTTTGATTCTGTTAAACATTGGACTAAACTGTTTGAAATGCGCTAGTGCCCTAAAATTATCAGAATTTTAAAACATTTTTATGATAACGCTGTTTTAAATGTAAGAGTAGGATCTAATGTATCCTCTGATATTTTAATGACAGAAGTGGTTTTCCATTGGGAAATTCTCTCCCCTTTCCTGTTCATCTTGTTTATATCGGATTTAGAAAATTTTTTTATGGAAACGGAGGGTATTTCTGGTCTGAATATAGATGGCCTTAACGAATTATTGGTTCCCTTATATGCGGACGATCTAATTAATTTGTCCGACTCTTATGTTGACATGAAAAGAAAGTTAAAGGCACTGGAGGAATATTGTCATCTTAATTCCCTAAAACTAAATCCCGCTAAAACTAAAATTATAAAATTTCATAGAGGACGTACAACTCTTTTAGAAAAACTTGTCTATGAAAATACTGAAATTGAGGTAACAAAAAAATATGTGTATTTAGGCGTACAGTTTTCCTCTTCCTCTATGTTCCTCTCAGCTACTGAACATTTACTATTTTCTCTACCATTCCATGTTAGTAGCATAGTATTTCAACTCAGAACTTGCAGTAATTTTTCTAAAAAAATTGAATATAAACCAATAGCTTACTTAACCAAACCTAACCAGCTTTGCACTCTTTGTAATCTTTATGAAAATGAAGACTTATTTCATTTATTTATTACTTGTCCGATTTATGACTGTTTAAGAGTAAAATATATACCTCAGTTATCTATTCTATGTACTATTAGCTAAGAAAAACAACTATTTAATTTACTCACTTCAGTCGAAATTTTGTTGTTTTAAGATATTTAACTTTATTTATGTTGCGTTCATCCATGATTAATGAATAATATAAACTGTTAAGTGAGGTAAATGCTGCTTATGAACTAAAGCTTAATGCTATTTAAAATGGTAGGCTAATTGTTTTGCAATGGTTGCCAAAATGATCTAAATTTTTGCCGTTATTGCTTTTATTTTATAATATTAAAAATGTATTTACTTTTATTTTTAAATTTTGTAAGCCAACTCCCTACACTAAGCTTGTAATGCTTCAATGTAGTAAATAAAAAAATGAATAAATAAATGAACTAGACAGCAAGAATTCAATAATAAATAAGATGAAACAAAATGATTTTTCATTTAATTTGATATTAAAGTATTTATTCTTGACTGTGCATGTGTGTATATTTTAAACATAGTAGGTTTTTTGTTTTGGTTTGTTCTAATGATTACTATTTTTATTTAGTTTCCTTGTTTATCCTGGCGTTTTCATTGTTAAAGCTATTACTAACTAATGTATTGTCACTTTTGTTTTGATGTGTATCTACTATCTCTATTTAAGCTTGTCAATGATCAAATTTAATTTCTTTACAAAAGTAATTAATGGAAATATTATATGGTTATATTAATACTAATGCCATGATTTATTAATAATGATACCATTATTATAAAGTTTCAATGTTACCTTCTGTTTTCATCATCAAATTCGAATTATATTGTTATATAATAATGCGACATTAAATGTGAAACTGAAATAAGATATTGACATAAATTTAGTGAAATAGTGAAATCTAAATTCATGTAGTAAGGATAGCATTATTCTTGGAGTTTTACAAATAAACGTGCTTGAACAGGGATATTACTCAGGGGAAATATGTACCACGCAATTAAAACACTACTTATATTAGTGTAAATGTATGCAATTGAATAGCTATCAATGTAGCAAATTTTCAATTAATGCAATAAAGCATATTCATTATTGCTCAATATATATATATAAATGTAAATTTTAAAAAATCAACTTTTCCTGTTACTTACTCTAACTTAATTATCGCATGAACTTATTTCATAAGTAGAACAAAGTTTAATAAATCTACACAATTGCCTAATTAAGTAAACGTAGGGGTTGAAATGGAATTCTTTTCCAAGGATTTGTAAGGTTTTGGTAATAATCTGTGCAAAATATGTGTCTAGTGCTTCGTTTTTATTGACAATTCGGCAGTTGTTCTGCAAAATTGATAAGTAAATAAATGCAATGGTTGTGTTCATGTACATATCAATGACACATCCATTTTGTGTTTTCAAATGTTTTTTTTCAACCGCTGCTAGTGGTTCTGTTTAAAACATTTCTTTCGGTCTAGTTATCATCTAAGGGGATTTGATGGAGCGATGGTGGTCATATTTTCCTTTCAAGTTCTTTTTCAATTTTTTATATATAATTGTTTCTTCATAATAAATAGACTATATATGTTACTAATATTTTGAGTTTGAAGAAAATCGGTTCATCGGAAATAAATTTATACTGAACAGTTTTCTCCATAAAAACGAATGTCATTAAAATTTTATACTAAACGTGATATCGGGATGTATAATTTCGTTTGAATCGTTGTTCCGAGAAATTCATTGAAATTAGAATATATAGTTGGGTCCGTAATGCTGCATATAAACATAATGCAAATTTAGAGTTGATAAAAAACTGGTTCATTTGTGGTCCTACTTCTACTTTTCATCAATATCAAAAGAGCTTCTTATGAAACATGGCTTCTGTCTGGTTTTCTCACTTTAAATGACAGATCTTATGCAAAGGCTTGTGTATGAGACTGTGAAGCTTGTACAATGTGTTTAATAGTTGGTGGCCCTGAAAAGGGCCGTTGACAATTTTTTTTTAACAACCTGCTTTGGAACGTTCTTTTTGGGCGCAGCCTTTGTTGTTGCTGCTGGCTTCTTCGGCTTAGCCGCTTTTTTGGTTTAGGAGCCTCGGTTGTCTTTGCCTGGGGAGGATCAAGCATCTTTCTTCTTCACTAGAGATGCTTTATCTCAGCAGTCGGATTTTTGTTTTTAACACTTCCTTCCGACCCTCCTCCGAGTCTGTTAGGCTGCGCTCTATTGCCAAGCTCATAAGCGATGGGCCGGACCATAACGTAGACATGGCCTCAATATGCCTTTTGTGAACAACTAATAACATGGGGCGAGTGTTCATTTCACAAAATTTTTAATTTTTTTAACATTATTTATAAAAAGTTAAGAACTTTTCAAATGCATAGACGTTTTACCCATAATTCCAACTTTATTAACTATACGTTTATTACGGAAAATAAGAATAAGGTATTACATAATTCGATGTTAAAATGACGAATGGGCTGAACTTAAGGGTCACACTGAGTTATTATTTATTAATTACTTCTTAAAATTCCAGAAATATTATTATCTATTTTATTTATGTTATTCTCAATAAACTCTAATACCGAAAGCACTACAAATTTTCTACTTATGTACTGTTTTACAATATAAAATTTACACTCAAAGTTGGCAAGAATATCACTTTGGATTTGTTTGTGAGCTGCACTTCCACATTGCAGGAGGTATTTGAGAAATGAAAAAATACTCTTAATATTTAAATATTAATTCATTTTTAACCATTTTGTTGTCATAATATTTTATGAAAAGGTTTGTATGTTTCTTTAATGCAACTCATCAGTACCCTAGTAATTGCGATTATGTACCGTTTGCATTTACTTGGCAATATAGAGCAGTTTTTTTTTCTTAACGATTTCAAAAATTCATGAAGTACGTAATACGAGAAGAACATGTGTTGATTATTATAAGATATTCTTTATAAGCTTTGTGTTTGCTAAAATTTTGATTCATTTAATATTTCAAATCCTACTAGAAGTTATTTCCACATTAACCTGTCAGTTAAAAAGAATTTTCAAAAGTTATGCGATAAAGTTGGACTGGCCACTTTTTTTTCTTAATATCTTTGTCAATTTTATGGCACAAACGATGAAATTTGGTGAATCGCCGGCACAAACGCAGCACTAACGATTGGCAAAGAGAAAAGTTTAAAAAAGTGAATAGAAATTGGTGGCCAGTCTAACTTGACGCCTCAATAACTTTGTCAATTTTTCAGCACAAACGCTGAAATTTGGTGGATCGCTGGCACAAATGAATCACTTAAGAATAGCGAAGAAAAAATTCCAGAATTTTGATTAGAAATCGAGGGACAGTACATTTTAGTTGCTGGCCCTGATAAGGGCCGTTGGCGGTCAGTGGAGCACGCGCACATTCAAATGTTACTCGCAGCCATGGCCTTTGGTTTTCAAGTACGACGAACAGTTTTTCGTCAATATCTTTGTCAATTTTACGGCACAAACGTTGAAATTTGGTGAATCGCCGGCACAAACGCAGCACTAACGATTGGCAAAGAGAAAAGTTTAAAAAAGTGAATAGAAAGTGGTGGCCAGTCTAACTTGACGCCTCAATAACTTTGTCAATTTTGCAGCACAAACGCTGAAATTTGGTGGGTCGCTGGCACAAATGAAACACTTAAGAATAGCGAAGAAAAAATTCCAGAATTTTGATTAGAAATCGAGGGACAGTACATTTTAGTTGCTGGCCCTGATAAGGGCCGTTGGCGGTCAGTGGAGCACGCGCACATTCAAATGTTACTCGCAGCCATGGCCTTTGGTTTTCAAGTACGACGAACAGTTTTTCGTCAATATCTTTGACAATTATAGGGCACAAACGATGAAATTTGGTAAATCGCTGGCACAAACGCTGCACTAACGATTGGCAAAGAGAAAAGTTTAAAAAAGTGAATATAAATTGGTGGCCAGTCTAACTTCACGTCAAGTTGGACTGGCCACTTTGTTTTCTTTATATCTTTGTCAATTTTATGGCACAAACGATGAAATTTGGTGAATCGCCGGCACAAACGCAGCACTAACGATTGGCAAAGAGAAAAGTTTAAAAAAGTGAATAGAAATTTTGTGGCCAGTCTAACTTGACACCTCAATAACTTTGTCAATTTTGCAGCACAAACGCTGAAATTTGGTGGATCGCTGGCACAAATGAATCACTTAAGATTAGCGAAGAAAAAATTCCGGAATTTTGATTAGATATCGAGGGCCAGTACATTTTAGTTGGTGGCCCTGATAAGGGCCGTTGGTGGTCAGTGGAGCACGGGCACACTTTCAAATGTTACCCGCAGCCATGGCCTTCGGTTTCCAAGTACGACGAACAGTTTTTCGTCAACATCTTTGTCAATTTTACGGCACAAACGTTGAAATTTGGTGAATCGCCGGCACAAATGTAGCACTAACGATTGGTAAAAAGAAAAATTGAAAAAAGTGAAAATAAAGTTTGTGGCCAGTCTAACTTGACGTCAAGTTGTACTGGCCACTTTTTTTTCCTAATATCTTTGTCAATTTTAAGGCACAAACGATGAAATTTGGTGAATCGCCGGCACAAACGCAGCACTAACGATTGGCAAAGAGAAAAGTTTAAAAAAGTGAATAGAAATTTTGTGGCCAGTCTAACTTGACGTCAAGTTGGACTGGCCACATTTTTTTCTTTATATCTTTGTCAATTTTATGGCACAAACGATGAAATTTGGTGAATCGCCGGCACAAACGCAGCACTAACGATTGGCAAAGAGAAAAGTTTAAAAAAGTGAATAGAAATTTTGTGGCCAGTCTAACTTGACGTCAAGTTGTACTGGCCACTTTTTTTTCTTATTATCTTTGTCAATTTTAAGGCACAAACGATGAAATTTGGTGAATCGCCGGCACAAACGCAGCACTAACGATTAGCAAAAAGAAAAGTTGAAAAAAGTGAATAGAAATTTTGTGGCCAGTCTAACTTGACGTCAAGTTGGACTGGCCACTTTATTTGTTTAATAACTTTTTCAATTTTACGGCACAAACGATGAAATTTGGTGAATCGCCGGCACAAACGCAGCACTAACGTTTGGTAAAAAAAGAATTTTCAAAAGTCAAATAGAAATTGGTGGCCAGTCTAACTTGACGTCAAGTTGGGCTGGCCACATTCTTTCTTTAATAACTCTGCTAATCATACGGCACAAACGCTGAAATTTTGCAGATCGCCGGCACAAACGCGGCACTAACGATGTGCAAAAAATCTTTTTAAAATTCGATGGTGGCCAGTCCAACTTGACGGACGTCGTTCAAAGCCCTACAAGAGGACAAGGTGTGATTTTCGTTACATATTTGGCAATTTCTGATGCTAGTCGTTTTTACAATCGTTCCTGTATGAGTAGAGGTGAACCTAGCACGCTTGAAGTCCTTCTGCTTGGTTTGAGTACCCTTTGCTTCTTTAGCTTCAAGAAGTCTACATTGTTCATTGAGGAAGGTAATGAAAGTTTGTAAGGAGGGTAACGGTATTTCTGAAATATCAAACTCGCAGTTTTCAGATGCACTCTGATTTTCTTTCTTGATCACGAAAACTTCCCATTCCTGTTTAGTTTCTGAGTCTAGCTTGTTCATGATTATAGTTTCTAATAAAGTTCCCCACTGGTCTATGGGTTGTCCTAAATTTTTTAAACCTGCAAGCTTATTTGTTATAGTATTGTAAATGTGCCTCAAGCTTACAGCGGACCTCTTATCTGGGCATTTGATGTCCAAGATCGCCTGTATGAGGGTCTTGACAATGATGCGTTTATTATGATACCTCCCTTTAAAAGAGTCCAAGCGGCCTCATAATTGTCACTTGTCACCTTTATTTCCTTAATAACGTTTAATGCCTCACCTTCTAGACACGTTCTAAGATAATAAAACTTTTTAAGATTAGACAATCTTGAAGACTCATGTATAAGATCAATATAGATATGGTAAAAATCTATCCATTCATCTAAGCTTCCTGTAAATCTCGGTAGAGAAATTTTTGGTAATTGTGGAGGATCATCGCCCTCTCCCCGGACTACCCTCTCAGCAAACAGCTCCGGAGGTTGTTGGGATTGCTGCTGATTGGCTGCTATTAGGTCCTCAAATTTGGACTGTATATCAAACAACCTTTCTTCAAAAATTGTCCTTTGTTCTTCTTCTCTTTCGTCACCCTCAGTGAGAAGTTGAATCTCTGTTTGCACATTGTCGAACTCTTTCCAACAATCTTCTATTTTGCTTAGCCGTATGGTCAATGCCGAAAGTGACTGGCATTTCGGGTTAAACTGATCGATAAATGTGTTTAATCTTGTTAGTCTTGCTTTAATATATCCTCTCTTGCGTATTAAGATGCTTAATTCAGCACTTACATCGCCTGCAATTACAGATTCTTTCAGGTTCGAATCGTCTCCAAACTTGGTCATCTTAAACGAATATAAGCTATATATATATATCAAAAAAAGAAATAGAATTAAGTGATAAATACGTCACGAGACAAATAATCGATAAACAAGGTTTCCCTTTATTACAAATAATTAAAATGGCTGTCGAAATGCTAAATATTACATGCAAAATTGTATTAAAATCGTAAAATGGTATTTAAATCGTATTAAATAAAGAGAAATTCAATGAAAAACATGAAAAAGGATTTAAAAATGAAGTTAAACTCCTTTAAAATTAAATTCAAAGAATAAAAAATATTTCGTTTGAAATATGCCGACTTATAAAGAAATAAATGAAATGAAACATGCAACGTTTAAATTCTAAAGTTTATGATTTAAGGAAGTATTAAAAACAAACTGAAAGGATTATAGTTGGAATGAGGTAATGCGTATTAAGAAAGGAACAGACCTGTTGTAGCAGATCCCTTCTGCGTATTGTCTTCAAGTTTTCTAGCGTTGTTATAAGCTCTTCCTTCCGGAGCGTTAATGATCCTTTCCTGTATAATGGATGTTTCAATTTGTATTGATATGATGTATAACAATCACGTCGGGGTCACCAAAAAATGATCTATGTTGGATAGAACATTGCATGGACACAATGGTGTCAATAATAAACTCGTAAAATGTATTGAAGTAAAATTACGTTTATTGTTTACATATAATTATTCACAACAAGTGAAATAATGAAAGAAATAGTTCGTTTAGTTAACAGTTTAATTGTTTAAGCACTGAATGTAAGTACAGCTCGATAGTTCCGTTTAACTCACAAGAAGAAATCGTTTAATTTGGCTAAGAGCCCGTTTAAAAACAATGAATTAATTTGTTGAAAAACAAATAAAATGAAAGAAAAGAACGTTTAACACCAACAGTATCAGTCTAGCCTACAGAGCTCTGTATCTCACACTAACTTCGTCTCAGCTCACACTTGCCTGTTTAAGGAGTGGGGGGAGAATGCCAGTGTTGCCACTCTGCGCTCCAACACAATCTAAAGTGACTTTACGGAACAGTTTATTCAGTTTTTGCAATTTTCACAGAATGCTCAGCCATTTTCATTCTTCTACTTCATAAAGTGCCGTCTCCGATAACGAATATTGACGATCACTTTATTAAATTGATGTCGGTCCTGCGCAATGTGGAAAATCTCCGCAGCGCCTGCAATCTCAGCCAATTTCCTGACATTTGACTCCTTATCCTTGAAAATTGGAATAGCTTATCGTAGGCAGATATGTTATGCCTCATGTGACGTAGCTATGGGTGGAGTCGGGCAGATTGCCATTGATTTCTGCTGCAGGCAAGACTCGCCACCGACAATCCATTATAACACAAATGTAATCACCTATCACTTTTTTTTTTTTTTAATTTGAGGCGCGTCAACATCTATGGTCATCACTTTTATTTGATACATATTTCCGAAAAAAAAAAATTAGGGTGTTCAGAGGAATCTGTGACGTTAGATTCCAAAGTTTATTGAGTTTGCTCAATGTTATTGGCGTCCTCTTCTGAACTTTAATGAATCATTTCAAGTACTACCTGTCATTGGTGATGAACAACGTGTTGTCTCGCCATCAGTTTTATTATAAAGCTACTAAGTACAAATTTCCAGTACAATGAAAATTTGTTATATTTTATCATTACATTTTATTATTATATTAACTGGAGAAAGAGAGAAAAATCGTGTGATTTTTTCATTTTAGTTCTTTTTTGTTTTCGTTTCAGATCAAACGGCACAATACTTAGACAGAGGTTTCCCTTCCGCTATTTCCACTATGCCGGAATTGATGACTCAGTGTGCATTTACACCACGCCTACACTATATGTGGACGACATCACCCTGGTCACGGATATTGATGGTTCTAACGGTGAGCCTTTTATTTCATTGTAGTCCCCAATCTGTCTGAAATGAGTTGGGATCTCTTGCACTTTCTGCTTTAGAGGAAGGAAGTATTGCGATCCGTATAGAATATGCGAGCAGTGGCAATCACTATCACTTGGCGGTTAATCGGAAACTCCCTGTTGGGCTTTTATTAACCCAATAATAATTATTGTTAACGTAATGACAAAATATTAGGACAGTAAAAGATGTAAGTGAAATTTTAAGTAACTATTTTTATTTTGTCATACTAATACATAGTTTTGTATGTGAGTAATAAAATCCAGTCGTCTTTCAGGCAAACTTGTTATCCAGTTGTGACTAAAGTCAAGAAATTTCATTATGGCAATACAGAGCCTCTTATGA
>JAAEAF010000891.1:0-189830 GCA_011037195.1 Triatoma infestans
ATCGTTTGGATGTTCTGATTCCTGGAGTAGCAGATGTCTTGAAGAGGGCGGAAGTTAGTTTGAGAGATTTTGGGAAGTTAGTGCTCGAATAATTAAACGGTTTATATAAAAATAACTATAATTGAACAATACTTTGAACGTTAGAAATGGTAACTAATAATTATAATAAAATACTTAGTAATAAATAGATGATAAATTAGAATGATAAAATAACTAACTAAAGTGCACAACTAAGAGAATGATAAGTTTGAATATAACTGTGTATAGACGCGTAAACTGCCGCTCGTGTATATAGACGTGCTCGTATGGTTGTAGATGTTATAATAATCATTCGTCGTATATCATAGAGTTTATATATACTGTTGTTCACACTCATATACTGTTGTTCACACTCACACCAAGACATCTGTCTTAGTGTGCGGCCTTGTGCGACCTTCGTAGTTTGCTGACCTTATTTAGTGGCCATACTTATCGCGGTGCCTGCCTTTTGATGTGAGAATTGATGAAAAGGCTTTGTTGTTTGTTTGGTTGACTGCGGCTGTCGGCGGCCAACAGTGTCACTGTTTTCACCCTTTGTTGATAGCAGCTGGCTGGAACCACTAGTTGTAAATTATTATTTCTTTGGTGTACTTTGCCGATGTCAATGACTTTGCCTTACACATACCATACACAATCTGCACTTATTGGCGATTTTCCAACTAACCAACGAAGTTTTTGCGATACTCCCTTTTGTCGAGATTACTTGGTTCTGTTTTGTCACCATGAATTCCTCAGTTTGTAGGAATTATGTCCCCTCTATTCAGCCACATGTCTAGTTGTTGTACTCTACTCTGTTAAATGGTGTGCCTTTGAGGTATTACTTTCTGTATCAGCAGACAAATTTAGTGCAATGAATCTTTCACCGAGGGGGGTCTCATGATTTGTGAAGCAGAAAATAAACCCGAAGGGTATCTTTCTGTTTGCTACAGGCTCATAAGTCACCTACCTTCCAATGCTCTCGGTCAGTATAACCTGATCAAAAGAAGAGTTTGGGTGGTGCATCCTTGCTGAAGTCCTCTTTGCTTTAATGAATCTGTCTAGAGTGTCAAATCTTCTATGTAGTCTATTTTTACTTTCTCTTACTCCTAGTAACAGGAAGTATTGTAATCTTGTCAAATTTTCGATATTGAGTTTTCACCGGAAATATCCGTTTTGAGGTCCCCTGAGTCCAAAAAAGTGGTTTTTAGCAAATGGTCTATGTGTGTGTGTATGTAAGGTATGTGAAGAAATATCGTAGAAAGTTCAAACTTAATATTACGTTTAGGTATCACCATGGGATCTGACGGTGCGTTATGTGTCAATATTCCTCAACCGGAAGTACCACTTTACAAGTTGTTTTTTTTTACATTTTTGCGATTTTCTCAAAAATGCCCGACGAGTTCTTCAAGTGCTATATAAACTACTATACAAGAGCTACACTTTATTTGAACCTTTTCTCCAGGAAAATGCATTTAAGGGCACTTTTGGGGGTGGGGTGGGGTTAGGTTCCATCTAAAGTGCTATTTCAGTTTATTAGACAATTCTGTCATCTAAATAATGTTAATTAGAATTAAATATGTTGTTGAAATTCCGAGTTTGAACAAAATCGGATAACCGGAAGTGCCGTTTGTTTGGACACTTACTAAAATGTTCTTTCATTTCCTTCGCCCCCCGATTTCTCAAAAATGGCTCCGACGATTTTCTTGAAACATCGTATACAAAAAAAAAAAAAAATGCAAAGATGTACATCTTTTATTAAGGAAATTTCTATGTAAAAATTCATGTAAGGGCAATTTTAGGGGAGGGGTGGGGTTGCAGCTTCCGCTTAAAGTGGTATCATAGTTGATTATACAATTCTATCATCCAAACAAAATTAATTAGAATTAAACAGATGGCCAAAATTCCAAGTTTTAAGAAAATTGTAAGCCGGAAGTGCTGAACAGCTTATACTGAACAGTTTTTTTCAGTTTTCGACGAATTTCGTTATATTTGGTACACAAACTATAACATTTGTTAATTATAATTTTGAGAACAGGAGTAAGAGAAAGTTGTGTGAGTGTTTCACACCAGATTTTTTTTTTTTAAATTTAAGGCTCTACTATGGTCTTTGTCACCCCGAGCTTTCTCAGTGCCCTGCCGGCCCTCGGACAGTGTTCTCTCGTTACATACAACACTGTCCATCAGCGCACAGTGAGCTGTAGGGGCTCTTAAGAAGAAAAAAAAATCTAAGGACAGTACCGCTGGACTCGAACCCAGGATCTCCCGCATGGGAGTCCATTATGCTAACCACTTAGCTAACCCCTTCCCCCAATGTATTTTTCTTCTGTTTATCATTATTATATTTTAATAAACGTTTAGTTTAGATAGCACTGCTATCTAGACCCAGAAATACTCGTGAAACTTAACATTTTTAGATCATAGCTCCCCCACCCACCTTATTATCTATGTAAAAACAAATTTTTACTGGAGAAAATACTTGCAAATAAAATTGATGATGTTATCTGCGATTTATTTGATTTTTTTCAAATATTTTGTTTATATAAAAAAAACACACGTGTTATGACTCTGATCATTGTTAAAAAAAAAAAAAATGTTTGTACTCAGCAGGAGATATCAATATTCCGTATCTCCGGTGAAAAATTCAATTTGTAAAATTTGATAATATTACAATATAATATTTTCTTTCAGCAATTAGGGAAAATAAAAATTGACAATGTAAATATAAATATAAATATAAATATAAATATAAATATAATATAATATAGAGCATTTGCTTTTGTTTTGAATATAAGAGAAAATGTTTAGAATAATTATTTAGGAGAATGAATAAAGAGAAAGGAAATTATAAACAAATTAATTAATTTAATGTATATTGTGGAAAATTTGCTTTAAAACTTTCGTCTGAATATATATTTCAAATCATTTATTATCTAAGAAAAAAAACAACTTTATTAAAAGCTATATTATTTTAGTTATAATATATTAGCATTAGTGTATTTATATAAAATATAGTAAGCATTATGACCTATTTTTTTTTTTTTAAATAGCAAATATATTTGGAAGTTTTTAGTTACATAATATATAATAGGAATGAAATTTGGTGGAGTGGATAGTTGATGTTGTTTCATTAATACGAAAGTTGAAACTCTATGGAATTCAGAATGATGTGATGTGATAGCGATAGCAAGAAAAAAAAAAGAAGAGATCATTTTTAAATAAATCTAAAAATTACAACTAGTGGTTGGAAATTGGAAAAGGGTCCAGCCAGCCGCTACCTGCAGGTCATGAACCGCGGCAAACCCTTTTTGTATTTTTTTCAAAAGGTTCAATATACAGTCAAGAGATAATACCTTACTGGCCTACCTGGCCCACCATCTGTTAACAAAGCGTCGCCACCCCGGCCAAATTAGCTCTTGTTAACTACTGACCTCCCCTAGGGTCAATATACCACAAGAGATGTCTTAGTGTTACACGTACTTACACATCAGCGTCGATGTGTGAGTGATGCAAATATAACATGTCGCCCCACTGGAGGAGGGATTCAGTTCGACTCAGGCATCCAACCCTCTACATCAGTCTTCATCAGTTTTCAGATCAGAAGCACCGTCTCACATCGCGAGCGCGTCCCTATTTAAGGTTTTAACACTTTATTATCTTCTTTAATATTTTATATTCATTTTATAATTCTTATAGTTATTTACTATTGTGCATCTTAGATTTTCTATTTTATATCTCTTTAAATTATTTCTTAAAATATAGTATATTTTTATAAATCAGTAGTACGCATTTCGAATACCAACTCTCTAATCTCTCTAATTAACAATCTCTTACTCTTACTCATCACTTCAACTTCCGGTATCAATAAACGATACCAATACAAAGAACAATACGAATATTGATAATTTACAACTATCGATTATGCTGTTTTTTAAAAGTATACCTAAGGCTGGGAATTCCCAGAAGATAACTGACTTTTTTTTTACATTTCTCTCATATACGTTGAATACTAAAATTTTGTATAATTAAAATATATTGGCAACGCTATTTCACAGAGTGTACTTGAAACAGTAAATTGACAAGAGTCATATTTTATTTATACGTTTTCCGATGCATAGATTTACACAACAATATTACATCCAATGAAAATTTATTACTGGCAATCAGTTACATTAATGAGTGTAGAAAAAGAAAATTTATGTACATTTACTTGAGGGCCGTATTAAAACTGTGAAATGAAAAACACGCAACACTTTCACCCGCATAAAATCTCAAACTTAGAAAAATTGGAATTTTTTAGTATATATGTTTAGTTTTTACTTTCTCTTACTACATTGAATAACAGTAAGTAAGTACACCGTAAGTATCAAATTTTGCAATTTTTTACCGGAAATACATGATTTGATGCTTCCTGGTTTTACTTTCTCTTACTCCAGTTTTCCAAATTAAAATTGACAAATTTTACAGTTAGTATATACCAGATTAGGATACATATGGCGAACTGAAAGGCTGCCCAATGAATGGAATATAGGCAATAATATGTTTAATACACAAGAATGGGGATCCATTACAATGTAATAACTACAGAGGTATAACATTATTGAACACAGCATTCAAGGTTCTGACGAATGTATTATTTAACCGACTATTCCCTCATGTAGAAGGTAAAATAGGAGGATACCAGTGTGGATTCTTTAAGGGAAAGTCAACGACAGATCAAATATTTCCACTTAGACAAATTCTTGAAAAGACGCTGGAATATGGAATAAAAACATATCACCTATTTGTCGACTTTAAGGCAGCTTATGATAAAGTTATCAGAGTGCGTTTGTATGAGGCTATGGAAGATTTGGATGTCCCCCGAAAGCTGATCAGGCTGGTGAAGATGACTATGGCTGGAGCAGAGTGTTGCATACAGTGCAATCACAGATGCGACAGGGTGACGCTCTGTCCTGCTTATTATTCAATATAGCCCTTGAAAAGGTAATTAGAGACTCAAAAGTGCAGACAAGTGGGCTTATATTTAGTAGATCGACACAATTATTGGCATACGCAGATGATATGGATATAATTAGTAGGTCGGAAAATGTCCTTAAAGACGCTTTTAATGCCCTGGAGAAGTCAGCAAGAAGAATGGAGTTAATAATTAACGAGGAAAAAACTAAGTACATGGTCACAGGAGGTGCTATAAGTAATAACCCTCTCCAGATTGGAGATTATAGTTTCGAAAGGGTAGAAGGATTTAGGTATCTGGTGACATTTGTGAGCTCAGCCAATGCTATGTCCCGAGAAATAGATATGCGTATAATGGCTGCCAATCGAGGTTACTATGGACTCAATAAATATTTTAAATCCCGTATGGTAACCAAGGAGACAAAAGCAACTCTCTATAAAACATTGGTGAGACCCATTTTAACATATGGCTCAGAGTGCTGGGTACTTACTAAAGTGGATGAGCATAAGCTAGGGATTTTTGAAAGGAAGGTGTTGAGGCGCATATATGGGCCAACAAGGGAGAAAGGTGAATGGAGGAGGAGAAGCAATGCGCAGTTATGAACTTTACAAGGATATCTCCATAGTACAATTTGTAACCATGTCTAATATACAAATATGTATATTAAGGTGGGCAGGCCATGTACAGCGAATGGCAGGTGACCAGATATCGAAGAAAATTATGTCCATTAAGCCAGTTGGGAAAAGGAAAATAGGCAGACCGAAAAAGAGATGGATCGACCAAGTTGGCAGGATGGCTGCAGGAATGGGAGCGCCGCAGTGGTGGTTGTTGGCGTTGGATAGAGAGCGTTTGGAACAAGTTCATGAAGGAGGCCAGGGCTCGAACTGGGCTGTAGCGCCGGATGTATGTATGTATGTATACACCAAATATAAAGAAACTCGTGGGTATTATTTAATGGAGAAAATAGCAAAAACTGAAAAAAAAAAATGTTCAGTAAAAAACGCACTTCCGGTTTACTAATTTTCTTGAAACTCAAAATTTTGGCCATCTATTTATTTCTAATTAATTTTGTTTGGATGGTAGAATTATGTATAATCAACTATGATAGCACTTGAGTGAAATAGATAACCCCACACTTCCACCAAAAACCCCCCCTCCTTAAATGACTCACCAGAAACAATGTTTCAAATAAAAGTTGTAGCTTCTTATATGTGTAGTTGATATACCTTTTTTAAGCAAATGTTTGGAACCATTTTTGAGAAAAATCGCAAAAAGTAAAAAAAACAAACAAAAAAAACACAGTAAAGTGGTACTTCCGGTTGAGTAATTTTGACAGATAACGTACTGCCAGATCTAAACGGAATATCAAGTTTGAATATTCTATGATTTTTTTCGTTTTTGAACTATGCTGCTGACACACACACACACACACAGACCGTTTTCTAAAAACTAATTTTTTGGCCTCAATGAACCTCAAAACGGATATTTCCGGTGAAAACTCGATATAGAGAATTTGACGCGATTATAATACTTCCTCTTACTAGGGGAGTAAGAGAAAGTAAAAAAATGTTATTGAGCTTAGTGAGTTTTTTAGGGAACCTATGAATTACGAATTCAATGTTATTCGGGTTTTGATCTAGGCACTACAATATAATCACATCCTAATACTATCTGCCTATATTTAGAGAGAACCAACAAGTATCTCTACCATTACAACTTCTTTGGTACATACGTATTACTTTCTCTTTTTTTGTTAGGTCAACTTGATGTAAAGATTTGTAAATTACATAATTCGTATTAACTGCCGTGAGATTAAGGCTTCTAAATGTCTCACACAGGTATCTTTTTTTTTAATTTTATATTAATATTTAAATATTTTCTCCATATACATTATAAATATTTCATATTGAGTATTCTAAGATAGAGACGTATCTTTTTTGGTGACAATGGAAACTCTCAAATCGGCTGTGTAACGTTACTAATTTTTATTTTTATTTTGCTTTCTTTCAAAGATATTCTCAAAAACTGACGAATAACTTTAAACTTTTGATTCTGACTGCATAAATATGGATTTATTACTTTATTTGAAACATTTTCTTGAAAAAATTAGATTTCTATGGATCTGAAAGAGCGGCGACCTCTGCCTGCTGCATTTAATGACGCCAATTCAGTATACTAGATAGTTGATAAAGAAGTATCCTTTATTTAGATTCCCTGTCATGTGGGGATAAGAGATAATGAATCTGCCGACAAAGCTGCTAAAGAATCGGCATCAATGAATTGTAGTGACGAACGTGTCCTTGCAGACGATTGGAAAGCTATTAAAAAAAAAAAAAATCTTTCTAACTAGGAAAAGGAATAGAAATCATTGCGGCTCTCAAATAAACTAAGGAACATCAAGGGTACCACAAACAAAAGGTCAACCTCAAATCAAGAATCTCGGCGAGAAAAAGTTGTCCTAGCGAGAATGAGATTCGGTCACACCATGTTGACACACAGCCACATATTCCGAAGAGAATCTCAGCCGGTGGGCAGCGCTTGTAATATGACATTAACGGTCCCGCATATTTACTGGAATGTTCGAAATATGTAGAAGCGCGAGGAAATGTAAATTTATCGACCAGTCTTACGGATGTATTAGGAGACAATGAGAGCAATATCAATAAGACTTTCGAATATCTTAGGGAGGTTCATCTATTTAATTTGTTGTAAAACTATCTGTACATATTGTAACGTTTTTCCCTCTGATCTAGCTACTGCAACTAATTCTTAGTGGGTTCGTTTAGATAAAATACTCTAAAGTTCAATAAGACAAACACCAATTTATTGTTTTACACAATAAATTACAAGTACCACAATTAATAATAATTAATTCACAGTTTAAACCAACAAAAGTTCACTCTGTTCACTTTTTATACACTTTTCACAAAGGCACACTTCGTTTGTAACAAGAATCTCTCTCTGTAAACTCTCTGTTATCACAATATTTATACCGATGGAGAAGGGTGTAGAAGGTTATCGATTGTTTTAGAAAGGGCTAGAGCGCGCCTCCAGCGCTTCCTAGCGGCCACTAGGAGAACTTGAGGTACCTGCTTTCTCTCCCAGATGGCACCAGTGGTTGCGTTACAATATGTATGCATTTATTTATTTATTTATTTGTTAGTGTCTTGTATATATGTATTTATTTTAAGATAAGTAATTTAAGGGAGTAGAGGAGTATCGAGACTGTACTCTCACCATTGTACGTAATAGATCTCACCATTGTATATTAACTGAAGTGTTTAGATCCTAGTTTTGGTTGGTATGAATGAATCTATTTATATGAATGTATTTATTGGCGTGAATGATTAGGTCTAGATTGTAGGTTTACTGTAGAAATTATTAAACTGGTAGGTATGGATATGCATCCCGGATATGTCCTTACAAATTAGAAACATGTGCAAAGGACCATAGCTGTTGTGCACCTTAAACCCCCCCCCCCCAAATGTGTATATAGCGTAATAATATTTATACACTAACTATATGGATTGGTCCCCAGTGCTGGATAACATCTGGGTTATTATCCATCGTAGCATGTATATTTCTTTTTTATGTTCCTGACTGGTTTCGGATGAACGTCAAAACAAGGCTAATCAAGTTCGTGTAGAAAGTTGAGACTTCAACCTAATGTTTCTTGATTGTCAACAATCAACAAGAAAATCAACAAGTCAACTATCTCTTTACAAGAATTTGATTTGCCTTACTTTGACGATGGATGAAAATCCGTAACCGTAGGTTAAGAACATAAAAAATATGCATGTAATGACGTATATATATCCCAGATTTATTAAAAATAATAGTTCTTAACTATCTAGGTTAGAGGCGTACATTACACATGTTGACTTCAGAACTAGGTAGATTTTATCAAACCCGCTTGCTTATACAACCTCATTTCTCAACTCTTTAGGAATCTACTTTAAATAAATTATGTTCAAAAAACATGTTTATGTTTACATAAAAGAGATAGATTTAAATGTGTGGAGTTAGAATTGATTAATGAAAATCTTGAGTGTAAAAGCTACTTAAATGTATTCACATATTCTGGTAGCCAGTTTTTGTCCCCCCCAGAAAGTAACTTGTTTTAGTATAGTGTCCTACCGTCTACATTTATATACAAGACAATTAATCTTTAAAATTTTTTTTTTTTAATTTAAAGCGCGTCAACATCTATGGTCATTGGCGCCCGGAGCCTTCTCAGTGCACTGCCGGCCTCCGGACATTGTTCTCTCGTTACAGACAACACTGACCATCATCGGACAATGAGCTGTAGAGGCTCCTAGGAAGAAATAACTAAGGGTAGTACAGCTGGACTCGAACCTGAGTTCTCCGCATGGGAGTCCAGTACGCTAACCACTTAGCTATTCCCTTCCTTTATTAATAAAATTGAAGTAAACTTGTCAATTAGAATTTTTAATAACTGCAGTAAGGAAAATTGTTAGAATATTTCTTACCAGAAGTTTTTTGCAATTTACGATATCATCTAATTATTGTATCAATTTTTTTTTTTAAATTGTCTGTGGGGAGGGACCAAGCCTATGCTATCCACAGCGCTCTTCTGGGCCCATATAGATACCCCAAAGTTCGGAGTCTTCTCAGTACACTGTCCGGCCACCGGACAATTTTTCTCTCGTTATAGAGAACACTGTCCATCACTGGACAAGAAAGTATAAGAGGCTCCTAGGAAGAAAAAAAATCTAAGGGCAGCAGCTGTACTCGAACCCGGGACGGCCGCATTGTCCAGCGCGCTACCGCTGAGCTAATCCTTTCCCTATTTATCAATTGTTTCATTCGCTCACCAAATTTCTTACACGTTTAAATTTATTTCATAAAAACACTTTTCAAGGCGAAACAATTGTTTTCTCATAACATATAATTATTCTAAATCGATATTAATCATATATTGTATATGATCAATTATCTTCTAAAGGAAATAATGATATACCTTTAAAAATAACAATAACAAGAATTAACAATATATTTAATTATGATTGCCAGAGATGTATTAGTCGTGTTCTTAATATGGACAGCAATAATGCATTAAATGTAATTTTGTTTTTAGATAATACCAAGGTGATATTTATTTTATTGTTATTACTATTATGAAGGTCATAATGTAACTAAGACATTTATCTATTATCTTAACACACTGTGCCGACATATTTTTATAAAATATAATTTAACGCAACATTACATATTTAACTTATATATGCATACATTTTTCAATTACAATAAATACAGCTCAAGGAGAATATAATTTATTTCTTTATTATTTATGCAATCATTTGATTCTAGATTCTTATTGGGTAAAAAATTTTAAACGATTAGCAAAGGAGGCTAATTTCTATTAAGGATGTATAACCCTCATTTTTTTTTTACTTTCTCTCTTAATCCTAATAAGAGGAAACATTTGCGATCGTGCCAGATTTCCGAAATTGTGCTTCCACAAGCAATACACCTTTTTTGAGGTTTCCTGAATACGTAAAAAATGTTTATAGCGAATGGTCTGTGCGTGCGTGTATGTCTGTGTTTTAACAGAATATCTCAAAAATTAAAAGTCACAGGAAGCTCCAATTACACAAAATCACCGTATCGAAGATTTTTGGAGCAAAATCCACCAACCGGAAATGCTGATGAATTTTTTTTTTTAATGTTTCGTGATTTTTTTTTTTTTTTGAAAACGCCTTCAAATGATTTTCTTTAAACTTCGTATATACTATCCATACACACGTAAGTATATCACTATTATTTGAATTTTTTTTTTTTTTTTTTTAATATTTATATTTGGAGGGTTTTAGGGGAAACTGTAAAGTTAAGCTACCCCATAAAGTACCACTTCAAAAACAATATATCGCCTAGATTCTGAGGTGGGTGGGAGATAGAGGAGACTTCAATACACTACCTCACAGACTTTCATCTAGGAAGGAAGATATACCCTCCTCAAGAACTTTCCAAGGTTTAGAGATTTCTCAGAGATCTTATTTGTGAAGGAGTGTTGTAGAAAAAAAATATTGCAATAGGATGGAGCTTATAACAAATTTAAATTAATAGATTTTTAATAATTAATATTTCAATAATTTTTTTAAAAAGGAAAACATTTATATTTGTTGTGGTTGGTTCTGCAGAGCTGGAAAGCATCAAAGATATTTTCCATGATAGCCTGCATCTTTTTTTTTTGTGGGTCATTTACCATCAGGATGTTTTTGTCAAACAATGTAATAACATAGACTTGCACAAAATAAATTCAGTTGATACACTCTGTATCAATATCTATATATCGATGGAGTGTATCATTTATATTTTTAGGTATTAGATAGATAGATAGATTGATAATAATACTTTATTTTTAGAAGGATTATAGTTTGTGTACCAAATTTAACGAAATTCGTCGAAAACTGAAAAAACTTTTCAGTAAAAGCGCACTTCCGGTTTACTAATTTTCTTGAAACTCGGAATTTCAGCCATCTATTTATTTTTAACTAATTATGGTTCGATGATAGAATTGTATAATCAACTAGGATAGCACTTTGATGAAAATCTAACCCCACCCCACCCCTAAAAGTGCCCTTAAAAGAATTTTCTCAGATAAATGTTTTAGATAAAAGTTGTAGATCTTTGCATGTTTAGTTTATATACGAAGTTTCGAAAAAATCGTCGGAGCCATTTTTGAGAAAATAGCGAAAAAGTGAATAAATCATTTAGTAAAGTGGTAAAGTAAACGCACTTCCGGTTATCCGATTTTTTTCAAACTCGGAATTTCATCAACATATTTAATTCTAATTAACATTATTTAGATGACAGACTTGTCTAATAAACTGAAATAGCACTTTAGATGGAAACCTAACCTCACCCCTCCCTTAAAAGTGCCCTTCAATGCATTTTGTCGGAGAAATGTTTTAGATAAAAGTTGTAGATCTTTGCATGTTTAGTTTATATACGAAGTTTCAAAAAAAATCGTCGGAGCTATTTTTGAGAAAATCGCAAAAAAGTAAAAAATCCAACTAGTAAAGTGGTACTTCCGGTTGAGGAATTTTGACAGATAACGTAGTGTCAGATCCCTAAACGGTGATACCTAAACGGAATATCATGTTTCAACTTTCTATGGTTTTTCGTTTTTGAGCTATGCTGTTCACATACATACATACACATACACACACACACACGGACACACACACACCCACACACACACACAGAGACCATTTGCTAAAACCACTTTTTTGGGACTCAGGGACCTCAAAACGGATATTTCCGGTGAAACTCGATATAGAAAATTTGACACGATACAATACTTCCTCTTACTAGGAGTAAGAGAAAGTAATAAATGTATAAATATTAAACAGCAATGGAATAGATCCGTCTGCAGGAGGTCGGTAATTACAAAATGTATCATCAATGGAATTGTGATAAAGAAAACAATGAAAATTATGATTTAGTTAAAAAAAATAAAATAAAATAGGAATAAAATTAAATATTATTTAATGAAATGAAAATATAAAACAAAGATAACTGGCGACTTAATAAATAAATGAATGATTACAGAAGTTGAAAGTGAATGAATTTTACGCAAGTAAAATTACAAATATACAAAGAAATGTTGAAGTGTCAATTGCTGGGGAGTGGAAGTTGAATTCTTGGATAAATTGTTGACGATAAAACCAGGCATCACGTGCATATTTAATAACTTGAATATCTGAGCTATTCATAAGAGAAATAAGGTGGGATTTTATTAGAGTGCGTTGTCCAAAATATAGGAGGCGAAGTTCTGCCAGAATTGTACATTCTGCCATAAAGTGAACCACATCCTCCTTAGCACGAGAGTTACACAGTGAACAGAGCTCAATCTCTTTCTCAATGCAAGGAACACAGTTTAGATACAATAACTCTCCCCTAATTTTAAATAGCCAACGCAGCTCTTTCAACCTTAGTAGGCTGATGGTATTTACAACTAAATAATCATGTATCAAGTAAATCTGATGAATGAAACTATGTACAAGAGTGGAGAGCAACTGTCCATTGACAACTCTCCAAAATATTTTTAATATGTGAGGAAGAAGATGTATAGACGGAAAATTGGGAATATGGATGAGAAGAGCTTTAGAAAATTATTAGGAATGATTTAGTGAGAAAGATTAATAGGAAAGTTAGACTGAGAGGGGAAAGATATTTACATTATATATACGAGTACATATTAATATTTTTTGTTTCTCACTCTATCAGAAGATCTCTCGGCCACTGACGTTTCAGTCTTCTGACAAGGTTTCTAGGGATGGAATGGGAAGAAAAGTTATTGCATTAAAGGGTCAATAATGTCTGGAAGGGATGCATGGATGTTTTTGTATCGGAATAAAATGAGGTAGCGGACAAAATAGGATATTTAGGTCATTGTGAATGATGGAGTTAGAAACATAGAAAGGAGCGTTACTAATTTTACGAAAGGATTTTTGGATTGGAGGGTTTGTAGTCGGAGGTAATTGGAGCGCTTGGTTGCGCCCCACATTTCGATTCCATACATCCACAGAGGCTTGAGTACGTGTTGTACATAAGTACTTTGTTGTCTGGAGAAAGACGAGAACGTCGGTCGAATAATGGAGTGTACAATTGAATTTGCTCTGTGCAAGTCTATGTTATTACACTGTTTGACAAAAATATCCTGATAATGGGCGAACACCCGAAACCGGTCGATGACCACAAAAAGAAGCAGGTTATCACGGAAAATATCGATGATGGAAAACGTTCACACAGCTTCTTCTGCTGTAGTTAATACATGATTGAAATTGACAAATATTCTTAAACAGTTTTCCTAATACAAGTAAGGAAGATGTATTTGAAGTTATTACATAGACCAGAAGATAGTGCCAATATCACTGAACAAAATAATATAATATAATTTGAAACTTAACGTCCAAATTCATCTGAATTGTTTTAAATAAATGTGATATTTTATATTTGTGCTGTTAGTATTCTCCTGTTAAAAACAAAAAAAAATCGATTGAGAGACGTTTTCGATAAAATTTCGACAAACTCAAAACCCAACTTAGTAAGTTTACATTTTCAGACAACCAATTTTCGTCAAATTTGGAACTATAGCAATGCTTCTTAAGAAACAACATTATATAGGGTGACCAGAGTTATATGTTTCACCCACTTTTTTTTTAAACGGCGGGAAATTTCGAAAAAATAGAAAACACGTATTTAATCATTTCTAGTCTAGTTTATTTTCAGTGATTGATGCATTTTTTTAAACCCCAATATCCCGAGATACAGCACAAGTTACCTTCGCCACACGCCATCAGGTTGTTTTTTTCTACAAACGTTGGTGTGGAGTTTTAGGAAACCAACTAATAGGCCCAAACTTCTACAGAGAGAACTTAACTGGTGAAAGGTATCTAACTTTTTTAAGAGACATTTTGCCAGTTCTGCTTGAAGATGTTCCTCTAAAACGTCGGCTAGATATGTATTTTCAACAAGATGGTTGCCCGGCACATAATGCGAGAGTTGTTCGACGTTACCTGGACAGAAATTTCCATGAAAAGTGGTTAGGAACTCATGGTCCGATCCAATGGCCACCTCGATCTCCGAACTTAACCCCAATGGACTATTTTTTGTGGGGATATCTAAAAAATAAAGTGTACAGTAACCTTAATCCCGTGGCTTCAGTCGAAGATCTGGAACGTCGAATAACTCTAGCCTGCCTAGATCTTGACTTTGCCACCTAAGTGCTGCTACAAACAGAGCGTGGGAGTCCAGAGCTTTAGCTTGCCTATCCGTTGATGGTGCCCAGTTTGAACAGCTTCTTTAAAGAAAAAATAAGGTAATTTTGACATTAAACTGAAATTTGTTTTTCATATTTTAAATTACCATAACTTTTGAAAAACCTAACCGATTTTAAATTTTATTTTTATTTTTTTAGAGGCTCAATTACTATAAAAATATGCAAAAAAAAATATAATGTTCCATTTGAAAAAAAAAAGTTGGATGCTGTATCTCGGGATATTGGGATTTAAAAAAATGGATCAATCACTGAAAATAAACTAGACTAAAAATGATTAAATACGTGTTTTCTATTTTTTCGAAATTTCCCACCGTTTAAAAAAAAAGTGGGTGGAGCATATAACTCTGGTCACCCTGTATGTTTGGTAAAACCATAAATTGTTATTTTAAAGGATGTGTTTAAATCATGATTATATTGAAATGCCGTTTCACTGGAAGAAAGCTAGTGTTGCATTTCCCTCAGAACCTTGCTAAAATCAAATTTCCTTGGAATAAATGTTTCCAATAAAAGTTTTAGACTTTTATGTTTGTTGAATGTACATAAAATTGAAAGAAAATCGTTGGAACAATTAAAAAAAAACGCAAAACACGATAAAATCCATTCTAAACTACTTCGCATTTCTGGTTGACGATTTTCAGCATCAAAACTACCTCTCAAATAAAATTAGGTAGTACCTCAGTGTGATGGATGCCAAAAATATATTTTATTTAAGAATAATGGGACATTCGCTTGCATAAGGACTACTCAGGTAGAAGACCACTATTGTCTTTTAGAGTTCATGAACTTGATAGCATTGTCTATCCCTTCTTCTTCTAAGGGGAAGATTTGAACAAACAATTAGAAGACATTCCTTCAAGAACAATCTGAAACAGACACCGAAGCAGAACACTTCAGGAATCAGGGCCAGATATAAGTTAAAACATAAGAGTTTATTCCAACTAATTTCAGTAAATTAAAAAGCATATTGCTGTGTTATTGAATAGCATTTAAATATCTTTAAAGAATATATTTAATTTAATCTACCAGTGTTTTCTTAATTATTCTTATTACTTCTCTCTCTTAAAACTTACAAACACAAGCCCTTTACAAAACCGCTCACGCCACAAGCTACCACTACACTACAACACATCACACCAACAAACTGTTCTTGAAAGAATGTCTTCTAATTGTTCGTTCAAATCTTCCCCTGTGAGAAGAAGGGGTAGACAATGCTATCAAGTTCATGAACTCTAAAAGACAATAGTAGTCTTCTACCTGAGTAGTCCTTTTGCAAGCGAATGTCACATTTTTCTTAAATAAATATATTTGAAAATATATTTCTGGCATCCATCACATCAGTTTTGCTTTATGCAAAAAATACATTTCTTTGCTATAAATACATTTCTACGCTATAAATACAGTCTTTGCTGACCGTTAATGTAGATAAATCGGCAGTACTTCCCTTCCACAAAGGTGGTAAATTGGGCAAGATGCCCAATCTCACCTATAATAATTTGACCCTACACTAACTCATTTACCTACCTGGGCGTACCCTTGCCTGCCTCCGGTAAATTTGCCATTGCTAGCAAGTATTTTCAATCCAAGTGTGCAATAGCAAACTCAGTGGTAAGGAAACTCTAGTCGCGTGTAAATCAAAAAGATAGGAAACAAAAAATTAAATTATTTCAATCAATCTCAGAAAGTACACGGCTGTATTTAGCGGAAATCTGGACATCCCAGATTATTCCGATTTAATAGAAAAAGGTCAACTATCTTTTTTTTTTAAAACATTTCTACAACTAGCTATTAACACGCCTAACTATTTAGTGCAGCTTGAATGCTACTTAACACATTTACAATTTAAGATCTTCAAAAGAATAATTAACTGGTGGCTCTCTCTTTTAAATATAACGGATTATAATTTGACCAAAATTTGCTATCTACGTCTAATGGAACTCGGAGAAATCTTCACTTTACCTTTTAACTGGACCCTATGCGTACGAAGGTATTTAACAATTATTGGAGCGGAGGACATCTGGCTTAGTCAAAGTCCGCAGATTCTCATAAGCCATTATAATAATTTACTGGATAAGTTTGAGAATTATGTTTTTTGTAAAGTTGTAGTCCTAGCAATAATTTCCAGATACAGTATATTTATTAGAGATATTTGTTCTTTTGGCCGCGGAGAGTTGTACTTGACCACTAAAGTTGATATAAAAAAAACTTAGAATTATCTCCAAAGTAAGGCTTAGTGGCAAGTACCTACCCCGGTGGGGTGAATAATAAAAATTTTTTATATCCATTTCCAGTCTGAGGATAATAGTCAATTTTGTCTTGCGGGTGAAGTTACTATTGTTCATGTTTTGCTGCACTACGAGGTATCTGTTTCTTTAAGACATAAATACATTGAAAAATATACCAAAGATGTGAAAACTGAGAGAGATAAAATTCAACAGCTTCTTAATATCGAGGATAATGTTCAAAAGCTTAATCACCTTTATTATTTTATTACAAAAAAGTCTTCATTTAATTAGAAATAACTAATTTTTGATAACAAACTATTCTCTTAATTGATTCTCTTGATTGATTCTCTTGATTGATTCTCTTGATTTAATTGTATAGTTTGTTTTTGTTTTCAATTTTAACGCATACATATATAATATACAGTAATAACAAACCACTAATTTTTATAATAAATCTAATAGAACTGATTCTGCAAATTTCATGTATTGTAAGGCCAACGCTTTACTATAAGAATTGCATTCTTGAAAGCAAATAAACATTCATTCATTCATAAAATTAGGTAGTACCTTAGTTGAATACCATGTTCAAGCTACCTGAATTTTTTTTCGTTTATAATGAATTTTGTTCACAAACACAAACACACGCATACATACATAGAAGGTCCCAGCTGAGCCCTTGAGAATTTCAAATACCATAGGACGTGGGACTATATATATATTATTATTTCTCAATGTCTTATTATTTCTCAGAGTATGAAAGGTTGAAAATAATAAGATATTGTGTTGTGCAAGGAGTGTTGTGGCCTCAATCTCACAGATATGATTTTGTTAATGATAGAATAATTTTACAGACATTTTAACCTTCTTTTTTTTAAATTGTTTTATTGAATATTTACAACTGCATAAATGAATATGTAACAAGTAAATAGGCTAGATGATATAAACAATGACGTCATGGTCATGAATGGTAGTTATCCAGCGACAATTACCATTAATCTCCCAGAATGTCGCGGGGCAAACAACGTTTCAATCGCCTTGCAGGATTGCCTGGAAGTGTGGTGGAGGAGAGAGAGTTTGAAGCGAGAGGATTAGGATGAAGGTAGAGTTTGCTGTGGAATTTCTTGTATCTGAGTTTTGCTATATCGTGGACAAATGGAATCTTCAGATCTGTGTGGATTTTAAATTAATTGCTCAAAATTCGAAATTATCAATTTATTTCTAAAATATTTTTTTTTGTATATATATATTTATGGCGAGTCAACATCTATGGTCAATGGCGTCCGAAGCCTTCTCAGTTCACTGCCGGCCTCCGGACAGTGTTCTCTCGTTACAGACAACACTGTCCATCACCAGACAGTGAGCTTCTAGGGAGCTCCTAGGAAGAAAAAAATTTAAGGGCAGCAGAGCTGGACTCAAACCCGGGTTCTCTGCGGTGGAAGTCCAGAGCGCTAACCACTAAGCTAATCCCTTCCCTTTCCTGAAATAATTCTAATTATTTTTGTTATTTTTCGTTATATTTTTATCGAATATATTGTATTTTATGTAATCAGTTACAGATATATGTGCAATATACCTATATTTATGGTGTATGTATCAAAAAACTTCCTGATATTCGAGGTACTTATACCAGAGAAAAACACATATGTATAGACATACATCATACACAATACAACCTCAAAACCTGAGAACCTCCAAACAGTATTTCCAGTGAAACTATAATTTCGAAACTTTTGATATAAACTTAAAATACTGTCATTCAAAACAATAAAGTGAAAATAAGTATTGTTAGTATATATTCATATTCTTAATTCTAATCATTAAGTGATTTTATTATCATAATGCTCTGTCATTTAATCTTAAATGTATGACATCTTCAAATTATATTTAAGATGTTATTTAGTCTGTTGAGCGATCTTTTACTAATAATTTTATCATTTCTTGTTTTCATCATGGAGTTAAATAAATGCATTAATTTTAACCGGCAATAATTTCCAAATATAAAATAGGTGGAGGAGATCAAGGGTTGCAAAATAAGTTCTTCTGCTAATAAATAAATACATAATTGACAAACAATTTTTACAAAGCGAAAATATTAAATATAGACAGCACTAGCAGACGATGGGAGGTTGGTCCCTGTTCCGGTAATTCCAATATTATTCTCATTAAATAATTCTTAACAATGTCTGCTTTTTCCCATTATTTTGCAAGCTTTACTAAAATTTTCTAAGAGCTTTATTTCCCAATAGGGAACTTGGAGAAACTTGAAATAAATCGGGAAACGAAATCCCCAAACTTATTTGGCCGCCTACCGCCCTGTTTTTCCCAGATAGAAAATTATTCAGTGCTTCCTTCCTTGAAAAACCTACTTGCTTTAATTTGAAAACCAATAGAAAAATGCAGTGGTAAATTTGCATTGTTTTGTGTACTTATATTTCTACTTCACCCCCTAAAATATTAAGGCGATTTTGCAAAAAAGATACGTTCAAATTAACATTATAAAATTCTTTATCGAAATTGTACACTGTAATTTTGGAACATATACATACAATTGTTCAAACTTATAGGTAGGTACATTTGTTGAACATGTATAAACAATTGTACTCGTTATCGAACATGAACCACTTTTTGGAATCACTGACTGAGACGATAAAATATTGAAATAGTGCTTTAGTGGGAACATTACAAACAGTATTCAAAAAGTAAATAAAAAATTTTAATAAGCCTACAAACAAATTAAAAGATATAATATTTACAAAATTCAAAGATAAAAATTACAAAAGAAGAAAGATAAAAAAATAATGTGCAAAATTTAATGTAATAGTTGCTGAAATAAATGTTATATTGGCCTTCACAGTCAACACTAGAATAACTGAACACTCCAGAGATATGCAAAAATAATAACACCTCTTTAGCACAACACGCAATTCATTCTCGCTTGCTTTTGAATCCGCATACATAATAGATTCTGATAACAAGATTAAAAACCTGAAGTTCAAGGATGCTTTATATATAAATAAATTCTATGATAATACAGCAACAATTCCAGAGAATTGGCGGCAGTGTTATCCTATTTATAGAAAGGCATTTGAAAAAAAAAAAAATAATGCCTAACGTAGTCGCTGCTTTGGGTAAAGTTACTATTAAGTTACATAAGCTAGTTTAAGGTAAAGTAAACATGCTTATCTTTTTACAAAATAATATTTCTGTGTATCTAGGCAGAACTCAAAACTGTAAAGTTATAAACAGCTATTATTATTATTATTATTATTATTCAAGGAAGGGGAGAGCGAAACCCTGTGCTATCCAAAGCCTCCCTGGGCCCATATAGCTACTCCTAAAGAATAACATCTACTGGGTCTGGAACAAAATTCAGGTCCAGGTTTTACCCATATAAGTTTCACCACAGATCGAACAAATCGGACCAAAACCTTAAAAGAACATAGCTTAAGATCCTCTACCGATATCCTATTCCGGCCGAAGGTCCTAAACCTAATCTTCTTACAGCCTAAACACTTCGTCATCAGATGCATAGGTGTTTCCCCCTCCGTTTCACAAAGTCTACAAAAGGGGCCAGGCATGAGCCCCATTGTATAGAGATGTCTCCTTAAGCCACAATGCCCAGTGAGGAAGCCAACCAGATGCCTGAGAGAGGTCTGTGAAAGACACAGGACCCCCCCCCCCTACTCAAAGCTCCGTCTGAAACATCTTAGACTGCCCGACAAACCTCTGCACTCAGTACATAAACAGCTAAAGAAGGCCTTATTAGGCCGAAATGCCCAATAAACATAAAGTATTTCTGCAAAACGTAGACCCTAATAACAACCAAGATGTTGCTATTTACCACTGAAACACTAAAATCAATTTTTTCTGAAAATGTTTAAAATAAAAATGATAAATGCTAACACTAGCTTAGTGGTTAGCGTACTGGAATCCTACGCGGAGGACTCGGGTTGGAGTCCAGCTGTGGCTAACCTTAGATTTTTTTCTTCCTAGGAGCCTCTACAGCTCACTGTCCGGTGATGGACAATATTGTCTGTAACGAGAGAACACTGTCCGGAGACCGACAGTGCACTGAGAAGGCTCCAGGCGCCAAAGACCATAGATGTTGACGCGTCTTAAATTAAAAAAAAAAAAAAAAAATGCAAACACACATTAATACAATGTGTGATAACCATTTATTTTTATCGAAACCTTTGTGGCGCTTAAACAAATTGAGATGTTTTGTTTGTTATCACAAACACACACAGACCATTAGCCAAAAGCATTGCATACTCAGGTGGCCTGAGAAAGCATGCATTTCTGGTGAAAACTCAATTTCGGCATTTCGATTCATCCATAACTTTCTTAATTACCCCAGCATCTATATAAATTATATAGTCTGTAATGGGATCCAATACATTAAAGATTCATAGGATCCGAAGAGCTGAGAAGCAGACATTAAATGAATCAAAAGTTAGTTCCAGATTAGGAAGGGAGAGTCCGATTCATATAAATACAGCGACAGCAGTACAATTCAGGACAGTTTTTACCAACAGTACATCAGGTCAGCAACCTATCTACTTACCTTCTTATTATTCAGCAAGTCTGTCTCTTTATTATTCTCTCGCTACATAACTTCTATTTTACTGTAAAGTCCTTGCAATTTGTGTGTTCTATTTATTATACAGTTTTCAGCATATCATCTAGTTTACTTCTTCTTCATCATTCCCGAATTCATTCTCTTTAATTCTCTCTCTCCTTCTCACATCCATTATATAGACCATTATGTTTCCACCTTCATCTTCCATTGATTTAAGTACTTCATAAATTATTGACAATACTTTTATTGTAGACAATTAAACGAAATTAAAAATGGTTTATTATTAGCTCTTTTCTTGTTTGAAACAAAAATCAATATTTTTAAATTATGTATATAATCGTGTGTAATATAGTTTTAATTTTTTTTCTATTTCGTCTAACATTGATTCTTGATCTAATATTTAGATTGATTTTTGCTAGTTTAATTCAGCTTATTATTTTATATTAATATCCTCGTTATCATAAACCCTCAAAAAAAAAAAAAAAAAAAAAAAATTAGCCTTAAGGGCGCTAAAAAAAAATTTAATTTATATTTTATTTTCAGATTACATTATTATCTGTTTTGTTTTATATAATTTTATATATTTAATTATGTTCATACTTGTTTATATTTTACACGCACATATCATCAGTAAATGTTATTGTTATAATGTTTTTAATTATCTTGTTTAATAAAACTCATGTAATTTTTTTTTCTTCAAAAATACAGCATTTTTTTATATATCTACTTTATAGGAATTAGAAAATTAATTCCTTTTGGTGATAAAGCGTATTTTATTCTACAAGAAGCAACATAATCCATAGCTTAAATTATCGACATCGTATGTTGGGTACTTTCTTCCTAATTCCATAGAGAATTATTATACAGACATTAACGACCTCAATGTCTTCATTTCAATCTCCCCCCGGCTTAATGAGTCAGTCGATCTTTCAATTATACATATGCGTTATTTTTTTCTACAATTTTCTATCGTAACTATTCAGAAGTGCTATTTTTTGTTTTGTTTTTTGTTTAAATTTAAGGCGAGAGCGTCAACATTTATGGTCATTGGCGCTCAGAGCTTTCTCAGTGTACTGCCTGCCTCCGGACAGTGTTCTGTCGCTACCGACAACGTCGCCGAACAGTGAGCTGTACAATCTCCTAGGAATAGAAAATATAAGCGGTAATACTGGACACGAACCCATGAAAGTTCGACGCTTTCTCTTTTGCTATTAATTGACAGTATATTATAGGGAAGGGTAGCGCTCAGTGGTAGCGCGCTGGACTAACATCGCGGAGTTCCCAAGTTCTAGTGCTGCCCTTAGATTTTCTCTAACAGTAAATTATAATTAAAATAATAAAAAAATTTAAATATTTTCTTAATAAAATTTATTACAAATAATAAAATCACTTAATATATACAAATTTTCACTTCTTTAGCAATTTTTCGCAAATTACTATTCATTATTTCCTAATATTATTTCAGGAATAATTGGTTACAATTTCCTCTTCATTTATTCTCATTTAGTGAAGAATTCTTTCTCGAACATTTTTTCTTATATTCAAGACAAAATTTACATAATATAAGTAAAGTTGTTTTTTTTTTTAAGAAATTATTAAATATTCATAACCCTATTATATTCAATTTGATATTTTATTTTTGGCTCTTCATGTTGAATAAAAATAATGAGTTTTCCAGGGTTATAATTTTCACAATATTTTAATGATACCTATTATTTTAATAGTGGTATATAATTATAATTTTAGGCTTAATTACTAATAAGGCTAATTTAAAATGTCTTGGCAGAGGTTGTAATAAAACAAAATCTGGTTAAAATATTCAAACAGCTTATTTTACTACAATACTCATAAATTCTGTTCATGATTAAGTTTACTCAAACAAGAAATATTTACTAAAAGATTAATAATTGTTTAATATAATATAAATACTATAAACTGGCATTATATAAGGATCATAAATGTGTAATTAACATACAATGTTTATAGAAAATTGTTTTTACCCGGTTCGAGAAAATTGGACACAAAAAAATGTATGAGCTATTAATTTATCCGGCATTCTTGGTTTAAGATTTTTGTCAACATCTTCTTGTTGTGGAACTACTAAAACGCGTGAAAAATAAAAAATAAATCAAATAAATAACAATTTTAGTCAGGATTTAGCACGCGTGGGAGTTCCTCAATGGAGTATAGTCAGTCCACTACTCTATACTTTATATACAGCAGATATGCCAAGGCATCCAGATTCACTACTTTATAGTTTTGCCGATGATAATTTAATTCTTGCTTCAAGCTCTGATCTTACATTAGCTACTACCCATCTATAGGGCCCACTTAAACATATTAAAAAGTTGGACAAAAAAATGGCATATCTGATTTAACCCAAAAAAAAATCATGTTTACTCTGTGCGGTGCGCTTGGACGTTTATTCAGCTTTAACTCAATAATACTTTCTGCTGTGAATTTGTTTCGCTACCTAAGGAATGTATATCGTCAAGTGACTAACTTGAAACCCAAATACTAGACTAAAACAACTGGCACCCAACAAACGGAACGAACTACTATAGCGACTAATAGGCCGCAAATAGAAATTCTCACTAGAAAATAAGCGACAAATATATAACTGTATCTACAATTTTTAGCCGTCATAGTCATGGTTCATTTTTGTAATACTGATCGGTATCGGGATTCTCCAATAAAAACTTGTTAAATAAGAGTATTCAGTTATAGTACAGGAACGGCCTGCAAGGGGTATCTGTTGCATGCAGTTACTTGGGGAGTAGCGACCCTATGGGTGACCACAGCTCAATACATCATGCACTTCGATAGAACAGTATACAATACACTTAAACTACATACACTCTACTCTTTACAGACAAGGACAAACACAGTACACAAACTAGGGTCTCCGTCCCTACTGCGTAAGCCAAGGGAGAAGGAAGGGATTAGGCTAAGCAGAGGTCCCGGTTTCTAGTCCAGTAGTGCTGCCCTTAGATTTTCTCTTCCTAGGAGCCTATATAACTCACTGTCCGGTGATGGGCAGTGTTGTCTGTAGCTAGAGAACGCTGCTTGGAGGTCGGCAGTGCACTGTGAAGGCTCCAGGGGGCACAATAGATCTTTCAAGTCGCAATACAATAATCCCCTACAACAATCTACATAGTACAGGAAGTTTAAAGATAAATAGTTGGAGCAATTTTTTTTAAGGGAGGGAGGAAAATTTGCGCAATACTGAAAACAATTATTATCCCGTAAAGTCACAGTAATTCCGATTGATGAATATTTGGACCGTAAACTTCATATTAGTTGCGATGGCCGTACCTAAACGGAAATATCAAATGTTGATCTTTCTGCGACTTTTGTTTGTTAAGATATTTTGCTCGCGCCACACACACATTCAGACATGAGAGATTTTATTCATACCCAGATCATACCTAAAAACTTTTTTTGTCGTACTTCAGGGTAGCTTAGAAGATAACCCTTAGCTTGACATGATTGCAACCATCTTCTTATACAGTAAGAGAAACTAATTATAGTACGTGTAATCAAATTATATTTGTTTTATATATATATAAACAAAAGGAAACCAGATTAATTTTCAAAATAGCTAGTAGCAATAGCACTGGAAAAGAAGAATGGTGTTTGTCCAGGAGTTGTGCAATACTAGAGGCGACCTTTTCATTTAAATGTTGAAATAGAATCATTCAACTTAACCATGAATGAAGTTTAATAAGATTTTTGAAAGTACAATCAACACCTTTTCTTTTTTTTAAGTTTTTAATGCTTCATTTTAAGTCAATAATAAATTTCTTTTTGAGCTTAATAATTATATTTATTACCCAGTTAATATTATATATTTTTGTAAATAATAAATAAATGAATTCATAAAATCTGTTTATTACAAGTAATATTGAACAAAATTGTAAACAGTTTTATATGAATTAATAAACTTCCCAGAAATCTGGGATAAAATTGTTGAATTATTATATTTTCTCTAATGAAATTTCTACCCAGACTTTCTACCTGGAGTGTGGATCAGAGAGATTAAATAACGTTATCCTAATATTACGAATAACTTCCAAAAAAAAAAAAAAAATTAAAAACAGCTTCCTACTTTTTATAACTGATCTTATTAAATATCCACCTACTTCTTTTTTTCAATTATAAATCCACGCTTTGATCACGGTTAATAAATTAAATCAAAGTGATTTCTCATACAATTTTCGCGTGTTCCCTAATTAAATCTAATTGTTAAAACACCATTTCATGTTAGTTTATTCCCATAACATACTTTTATTTATTTATGTAGCACTTCATGTTTAATCCCCCCCCCCCCCCCGAAGTGTTGATTATGTTTTTTATACGCAATTTTGAGTATCCTTTCTAAAATATTTGCGACAACTTCACATTCTATAGCAACAAAAGTGATTTAATGATGTTTCGAATGATGATTGAAGATATATAATAAATTGTGACTAAAAATTTATTATTTATATGTTTTACATAGTAAGGAGAATATAAGTAAGGAAAAAATAAAAATGATCTTGGCCGTTGATACCTTCTTGTTGAAGACTTCTTTTGATTTTAAACTGTTGACATAAAAATCTGGTGTGACATACGCATATGACTTTCACTTAATCCTGTTATTAAAATATGTTACATAAAGGACACATTTTTCTTTAAACTTCAAATTTCTAATCGTATGTCCTAAATTAAATATAGAATAATGGGGAGTGGGGACAACTATTTACCCAGAACCCCAAACCTACTAACACAAACATGTAAAGAAGTGAACAGCATTCCAAAAATGTAGAACCAATCACATACAAGGCATGTCCAGTAAGTAAGTGTACAGAGGCTCTCACGGCTGGAGGGATTTTGTTTTCGACATGTTGGCTACACTATCGTGTAGCCTGATTCCTCCCCTCCGCAACGAGACCGGTTCGAGGTTAATACGTTGAGAACTGTCGACGCGACAATACGTTTCGTGAAAAATGTCAATCCAATCTCCCGCCAAGTGTGAAATATTCAAGTTCGGGCAACAGTTTTCGAGACGCCAGTCCATGGAGATGAATTTCTCCGCTTCATCATTACTGGAGATGAAACTTGGGTTGCACACTACACACTGAAACCAAAAGGCAGTCCCAACAGTGGCGTCACACCTCTTCACCCTCCGCCAAAAAGTTCAAAACCACAATTTCAGCCAAGAAAATCATGGCATCCGTGTTTTGGGACTGTCAAGGCATAATTTTAATTGAATATATGCCTCAAGGGGAGACCATCAACTCTGCAAGATACTGTGAGAACCTAAAAAAATTGCGGAGGGCGATTCAGAACAAAAGGAGAGGCACGCTGAAAAAGGGAGTCTGCCTGCTGCACGACAATGCCAGACCACATACGGCCAACGCCACGCAGGAACTGCTTGCCTCTTTTAAATGGGATGTCCTGAACCATCCCGCGCATTCCCCTGACCTAGCACTTTCATATTACCATCTCTTTACCTCCCTGAAGCTGCACATGGGTGGAAAAAGGTTTTCAACCGACGAGGAGGTGAAGGGGAGGTGGAGAAGTAGACAAAGGGGTTGGCGAGAAACTACTTCGAGGAAGGCATCAAAAAATTAATGCCCCGGTTCACCACCTACATTGAGAGGAATGGTGACTATGTCGAAAAGTAGCTTACATATGTACTAATGTAACCAGGTAATTTTTTTGTTCAAATAAAAATTTTTGTAACCTACAAAAATTCAGTACACTTACTGCACATGCCTCGTACTTACAGAAAGATAGAGATATATATATATATATACACACACACACACACACACACACACACACACACATTGGCAATCCTAAAGGCGATTTTATGAAAATAGTCGCCCTGAAGTTGTTGATCGCGGTGCATTGTGGTTTAAGAATTGGAACGCATTGTCTGCAGAACTTTCATGTGATTCGCTTTTTTCTTTAAACAATATAGACGATTGGCCAAGGCTGTTTAACGTTATATTAGAACAATTACGAACTAAATTTAGAGAAGTAATTAGAACAATTCGATCGTAACTATGGCATGTTTGACTTTATTAATGATAAAGCTCCAGGGATTGACTTTGGTTGAGTTAAGATGGCTATTTATAAGAACAGAGGTGATTTATTGTATTTGAATGGTGCACCAGTTATTATAAGGTAAAATGTAATGTGCTTCTTATGTAATGCCCATGTTAGGGAGGACATTGTTCATTTTATGGCGGAATACATCATCCTATCTGAAATCCATCATCTACATGTAGCTTCTACCACTTTAACTAAAAGTCAGTTTATTGAACATTAAGAAAATAATTTTCGTCCTTTAATCAAATACGCTCAACATGCCTGGGCACTTTCGGATACCATATATTAATGGAATTTAATTTTTGAATTTTTGTGATTTCATAATTTTTAGTTTGTTTATTTTGTGTTACAAATTATTTAAGTATAACTTTATTTTTGTTTCTTTTTCGAATTATTGTTCGTTTTTTTTTTGTTCTTATGTGAGTATATTTCTGTTCTGTGAATCGACCTCCGGCGGACGGAATTTTTTCCATGCCATATATTACTTGTTTCATCCTTTGACTAATTATGTAACAATTTTTTGGTGAAATAAAAAATTGATATTAAAAAAAAAAAAGAAATGCGATTTTATGACTTCAGCAAAATGTATTGGAAGGGCAGGATAATAGAGTGGTTATAAAAAACCGACAGCAAAATATCGATCGATGCACTTAAGAACAGAGACTTGCACTGGCCCATATTAGAGGAAATAAGTCTCAGACTGACTGAAACGGAATGGAAAGTGAAGATAGAATGGGTTAAAGCACATGTGGGAACAGATGGAAATGAAACTGTAGATAGACTGGCAAAGCAAGCAGCAGCTGAGGATAATTTGCCATTGAGCTACCATAGAGCCCCAATGTCACATCTAAAAAGAAAAATGAGGCTCTTAACCAAAGAATGGTGGGAAGAAGATGGGAGAAACAATTCAAAAGGACAAGAAACGCACGAATATATTCAAACTATACAAGACTGGAGAAAGTTAAGTCACCTAAGAATAGACTATAAACTAACGCAAATCCTGAGAGGACATGGAAGAACTAATGGCTATCTACTTAGCTTTAACATTACTGACAATCCATACTGCAAATGTAACAACGGAACTACAAAAACTTGGAATTTTATGACTATCCACTGCTAGATAAACCTAGAACTAAGATAATCCGAGAAATAATCTCGACAGGAAACACCTGGCCAGCAAGCGAGACAGCTATTGATAACTGAAGAATATTTGCCATCTTTTGAAAAAAATTCATAGATAAAATAGATATGAACATATTCTAACTTAATTTTAATCAATGAGTGATGAAGTATTTTACTTAGCATGTTGTACACATCATGTGATACATTTAACGTTATACTTTAAATAAATTTCCATCCAATAAGATTTACTGTTGGTTAAAAACAACAAAAAACACATACTCACACACACTTAAAGACCTTTCGCTAAAAAAACATTTTTTTCATTGTCAAAATACAAAACACATATTTCCAGTAAAAAAGACCTTAATTTCGAAATTTTTTACAACAATCGCAATACTTCCTTCTACTAGTTTTTTAAGAGAAGGTAAAAATTGTTGAAGGTTGTATTAAGATTGGCTAAACCTTTAAAGCTTGTTGGACATATATATTGGGCAGCAAAAAAAAAAAAACAAAAACACTTGCTAATAACCTAACTTGTTGACCTATTGAAGGTTGTTTCTGTTTTTTTTTTTACTATCGTTGCCTCGTTTTAAAAAAAAAAGAGGTTTTTAGTGTCAGATATTTTGTCCGTATTTAACACAAAAAAAAATGTCTTCCGCGTATAACATGTTAGTCCTTCCACGTTATATACATACTTGAAATGTTGTTGAACGGAGGTTATTGCTTAAAGGGCATATCATATAGAATATTAGAAACGTTTTAAAATGTGTCAGATGTGTAGTACACAGCAATAATAGCGTTATACTATGATATAGATAAAGAACATGATATCACGAACGCTGTCGTGTGGTGAGATAATATGAAATAAAATATTTCCATCTCCCCCCACCTCCACAACTCTTTCTTAATGTTCATTCTAAAAACCTATTTGAGAATACATTCCTACTACTTTATTTTCTCATTCGCAGATGCCTTTGAAATGAAATATGCGGGGGGGGCCCAAGGTAAATTGTAAATAATAAAATGCAGAGGCTTTTTGTGATAAAACTAACGCATCTCTTCCAAACTACCCTAAGATAGATTATCTTCTTGATAATAATATTTCCAATGAAATCTGATCGTATTTGATTAGCAGCTGTATAAAATGTCATTAAAATCATCGGAACCGTTTTAGACTAAATAGTTAAAAAAAAAAAAAAAAAAAAATCTGATGTGAAACACTCACACGACTTTCTCTTAGTCTAATATTAATATAATTTAATCAAGAAATTTTTCTTTAAAAATTGTTTTAAACGTTAACAAGTTTGGCCGCTGCTAATTAAACAAGCTATAAAATTAGTTGGCTGGGGTCAAAGAATAAATTTTTTATTTTTCAAAAAAGTTTATTCAATGTTTTTCCGGACACCTTTGGTGTCCTTTCTCAGGAACTACAAAACAAAAAATAAGGATATTAACAAAATTGTATGATAAAATTAAAATATATAACAATTTAACAATATTAGAAAGTTATGGGGCGGGTGTTGGTGTATTGGTTATGAGCATGGACTTGTAAGTGGGAGGACCCCAGTTCGAGTCCAGCGTATAACTAAATTTTATATTTGTTTAAAAAAATGTTAATAGTAAAGTAGTTGCTTCCGCCCCCGTCCACGACACCTAATTTGGTAGTTGGACGTTAAGCCCGCCTGAAAAAATAGGCATTACTTTACTTTAATTTACTTTACTATTAGAAAGATATGATACCTGTTAAGGAAGAATGGAGAGTTAAATGTTTGAGGAGTTATTATTTAGTTATAGAGTAAGGTATGTTTGCAAAGAAAAAAGAGAGGGGAAATTTTTTCCAAGTTGGGAAATATGAAGAGTGGTAGAAATGAAAAACAACTCAATTAATAATTTTATAAGAGAAATAAATGAATAAAAATAAACTAGAAAATGTGTGGAAAATGTAGAAAGTTGGTATGTGTAATTTAGTGGGTGGGGGCCTTTTTTTTGAGGAAGCGGAAAATGTTGTTGTAAGAAGTGGTAATGATGTCCTTGTCTTTTTTGTAGTTGATAGAGTTAGGGTTCAGGTTAATGTGGATGGATTCAGAAAGAAGTCGCTTCAGGTGGTTGGAATGGGTTGTTAGGACAGGAAGCATATCGGAAATCAAAGGAGTGGACAAGTGTGCATGTTTTGTGAAGGCTGTTACTGTCAATTTTTTTGTTAGCTATGTCTAGTTCATGTTGTCTAAGTCTCTTTCATAGGTGTTGTTTTGATTCACCAATGTAACATGCGTTACAGCTTGGTGCAGTGCAAGTATGCTGTAAACAGAGTTCGTTTTGTCATAAATTTCAATGGGGTTAGTCATAAATCATAAGTTTTATCATAAATTTCAAAGACCCCATTGAAACACCAAAGGTGTCCGAAACGATGAATAAACTTTTTTAAAAAATAAAAAGTTTCTCCATTGGCCCCAGCCAATTTTATTGCTTGTTAAAAAGTTCAGTTGGGCTGGCCATATTCATGGTGGTAGAGATTTTACTTGTATACCTGAGCGGCCTTACGTGGAGCGCTCTGTGTTAAAACAAAAAAAGCTTGGGCAAATTTAAATATCAAATAACTGACACACTTCAAAACCTTTCTATATCATTTTTTGTTATCATTTATTTATATTATTTACAATCTGCAAACGCTATTTTTTTTTTTTATAGAAATTACACCAGCCCTATTGTGCCATAAGTAAATATGTATACAGAGACAAAAATAAAATAAAATAAATTCCGAGTGAAGAATTTACCCGGTGGTAGCACTCCTAATCAATAATTCACTCACGGGCACTAGAGAGAATGTCTCGAGTCCACTGGCGTTTAAGCCGACTAGGAGGGTTATCTGGTAGGGTACGGGATGAAAGGTGACGGGCTAGAGGGTTAGGATGTGAAGATAGGGTGCTGTGTAATCTTTTATATCTGAGTTTGATTACTTCTGGTAGGAAAGGGATATTAAGGTCGTTATGGATTGTTCGAGACATAAAAAGTAGCGTTAACTATTGTTCGCAAGATTTTGGATTGTAAGGATTTAATACGATGGAGGTTGGGACGCTTGGTTGAACCCCATTGTTCGAGGGCGTATATCCAAATTGGTTTTAATAAGTGATGTGTATAGTAGACGTTTGTTTTCTAGTGAGAATTTAGATCTGTTGTCTATGAGTCGTTTTAGTTGTCTGTACCGTGTGTCCATTTCTTGTCTTTTCAGTCGTTTGTGAGGGTTCCAAAATGAGTCTTTTATCTATGTATCCCAAAGTAGCGGATGGCATTAGAGGTTGGTAAAGGAATTATGAGTAAATCTACGTAAGGTGAAGGTGACATTGAGGCATTTGTTCTCATTGAGTTTAATCTTCCATTTTTTTTTGACAAGTTCTTCAAAGTAGTGAGATGGTTCTGCATATTTCTGTGGGATATTACTGGATCGGGATTTGAGGAAAGTATAGCAGTATCGTCTGCATAAGTGGAAAGGATGGTATTAGGATTAATTGGTATGTCTGCCGTGTATACCGAATACAGTATGGGGCCTAGGATGCTTCCTTGAGGAACTCCTGTTTCGGCCTTCTGTAAAGGAGAGGGGGAGGATCCGACTTGTTACTTAGAAGTAACGGTCGGTTCCAGAGCAGCCCAGGGTGCCATACTCGATCAAAGGCTTGCTTCACATCGAGAAAGGCTCCCGAGCAGCATTCTTTCCGCTCAAGAGAGGATTGAGGAATGTGGGCATGGCAAGGATCAATCCTCTTATTCGGTCAGAAGGACTTTTGGCCACAGGTGTTTTAAAAGTCTGGAAGGATTCCCAGGTATGGTGAGGTAGGACATGTTAATGATGTGTGGATTGATTTGCTTGTCTAGTTTGCTGTGAAATCTTATGTAGAAAGTTGTTCTGACAGTTCGTCTACAAATGGAATCTGTAGTTCGGTATGTATCGTTGTCTTAGTGACATAGTAGCGACCTTGTGTGAGATAGTAAGTAAAATCTTGTTTTGAATGGCCTGTATCCGTTTCGTGGGTGTCGGTTTGGATGTCCAAATTGGTCTTATTACAGATTTGTAAATATAAAGTTGTTCCACCTGTCAAATTTAATTTAATTTAATTTTTCTTAAATTAAAATATATTATACTGATATGGTTACTTTAGAGGAAAGCAGAATCCCTATAAAAAAAAATAAATAAAATCAATTTTCCCTTAAAAATGTTTCAGATAAAAGTGATAGATATTTGTGTGTGTAGATAATATACAAAATTTATAAATGTTGAAGCAGTTTTCGAGAAAATTACGTAATACTGAAAAAAAAAAAAAAAAGTCAGTAAAATCGTACTTCCGGATGATGGATTTTGCCCGAAATCTCCGTGACTAATACTGTCTGTGATAGTATCTAAACCGGAATACTAACTTTGAGCTTCCTGCAACTATTCATTTTTGCGTAATTCTATTAACACAAACACACACACAAACCATTAGCTGGAAACAATTGCTTTTTCATATTCAGGGGACCGCAAAACAATTTCGAAAATCTTGCACGATCGCAATACTTCCACTTATTTAGAAGTAACTGAAAATAAAAAGAAATAGTAAAGTCATTGTTAAGATTAACCAATTTTCTTTAAACTCTTGATCAGGAATGGGGGTTATACTTTCTTGCCATCAAAGCCTGCTTATCATTTTTTTTAAATGGTGAATAATCCATATACTAGAAAACTTTACGGTGATCTTCCCGTCATAATAAAAGGCAAACAGTAATAAAAATGTTGAAAATTTTTATTATAGGTCAAATATAATAATATATATTTTATATTTTCATTAAGTGTACAAAGATTTTTTTTTTTTCAAGAAGTTGTTCAGGCTTTCTCGTAACCCACCAAATTATATGGTTTATATTGAAACAAAGTGCACCCCAATTAATGCCTTCACTTTCCTTTTTTCACTTTAAATATATTTTGGAGGGTCTTGGAACAAAAAAGAATTCCGTTTAACTAAGTTAGCGGCCCAAGAAATATAATAAGGAAGAAAATATCATGGTTTGCGGAATGGAATGAATGTGTGATCGGAAAAAATAAATTTTAATTTTTGGCTGGGCGTAAACGCCACCGGATAAATGGAAAGAATGTGAAATTTCATTTAAAAAAATGGTTAATAGACTTTTATTGTAAGGATCTAAAGAATAAGGCGTTAAAAGGTACAGTTCATGGTATTTATCGTCAGCTTTCCCCCTGGATGTTGATTACCTGGTAAAGATCCTAAACACGGAGGATATAGGACTATTAATAAAAATTAGAGGAGAGTTATTAAATTTAAATTATAAGCCTTATATACAGGACAAAATCTATTTATGTTCTCTTTGTAATAAAGTCGAAAATTAGGATGTGTTCTACTTTCTGGGACGTTGTCCTATATTTAAAGATAAAAGGTCTAAGTATTTCAACCAGGAATATTTGATAGATTCCCAGATGATAATTGAGCTCTTGAATGGAGGTAATTGATATAATTTAATTAATTTTATAAAAGAAACTTTGTTTTTTTAGGAACTTTCTTGTAGAAAAAAACTTTAATTTTTAATGAAGTCAGATTAAATTGTAAATACAAATATTTCTGTGTACCCATTATAGTATTATAAGTTATAAATAAGATTATTAATTTTTAATATATGTAGGATTTTTGTTTATATTTACAATACCTGCACTCTTGGCAGACGGGCAAAGCCATGTCAGTAATATCCTTATTATTGTACCTTTTTGTCTGTATTTTCAATGTTTAATAAAGCAATTATAATAAAAAATAAAAATAAAAATATTTTCAAAAATAAAATGAAATAAAAGAAATATTGTACACAAAAAAAGTTGTATAATACTCTCAATAAAAACAAAAAAAAAAAAAAATTCTTCATAATATTTTAAACTCAAATAATTTATTAGATTTAAAATATGGTCTTTTGCGTCAATCATTTTTTCTTTTCTTTTTTTTTGCGAAAGAAATTTAATATTGCATTTCAGATTATTAACGGATAATTTGATTTGGTCTTCCAAAATGAACATGAATTATCTGTATCTTAAATTGCACAAAATTTACAATCAACGGACATGCTGTAAGCGTAAAGCTAGATATATTCAATTTGTAATTTTCCATAATTCAACAAGATCTTTCTTTGTAACAAAAAGAAATTTCATAATATTATGTTCATCTTATTTAAACAATTTAATTTGCAATTTAATTTGATTCAAGGTCTACGTAATATAGCAGTACTGAAATCTGACATAAAGTACGTTGGAAAGAAGGCTGAATTTAACATGTACATTACGAAATATTACAATTATAATATAAACTAATATTTTATTCGGACTATAAAATTTGAAAAAAAAACAAGAAAAAAAAACAGGAAAATGTTTATTCAAAGATCTAAAATGTTAGGGCCGCAATCAATGTTAGGTTTCAAGTTACTCCATCACTTCTCTGGACCAACGATTCTTAACCACATGGCCACAGATGTTTTTCAACGCTGCGGTGCCAAGTAATGATCATGTTGGTGATTTAAAGTTTGCCTCTGGCTACGTACGTACAAGTTTTTTCAATAAATTCTATTGTTTTTTCTATTGGATGACTAAAGCACGTATTGATCTGTAAGAATAATCTATCTGGGCAGAAGGCATTACACTCACTTAATCATGATGCCAACCGTTCTTCCATGACTAATACCTGACTTCTTCTATTCTCTCTCTCTCTTCTTGACGCTACAACTCATGAAGAGTCTTGGCCTCCTCAAGACGGGCCCGCCGGGCGTCTCTTTCCTGCGCAGCCGCCCTCCAATTGCGGAATCCAAGCATCGCCAGTGCGTCTTTTGCCACACAATCCTGCCATCGCAGCCTTGGTCTGCTTACCTACCTTGGCCTTCGCAGCCTTGGACCTTGCACAGTGCCCTCCAAAATTTTGCTCGGGATCTCTTCTCTACACATCCACGCCAAGTGCCCTGCCCACCGCAGTCTTCCAAGTTTTATTACCTCAGAGATATACGGCTCCTTGAATAATGCGTAAACTTCTCGGTTACGCCTAATTCTCCAGTTCTGGCCATCTTGTATAGGATCATAGATTCTACGAAGCACCTTCCGTTCAAATACTGCCAGGGCTCGTTCATCTGTTTTCATCATGGTCCACGCTTCGGAACCGTAAATCGGCACTGGCCGATTGAGCGTCTTGTATAGCAGTGACTTTGTGCTACGAGAGATGAGCTTGCTTTTCAAATGCTTTGCTAGGCCGAAATAACACTTGTTCGCGGCCATAATCCTGCTTTTAATTTCTAGGCTCCCCTGGTTTTCGCTATTTACCAAAGATCCAAGATAGGTAAATTCATTGACCCTCTCAAACCTATAGTGCGCGATCACCAGGTGCTGCTCTTGGGTAGAAGGGCCACGTCCCGTGTGCATATACTTGGTTTTTGCTTCAATAACAACCAGGCCTAGCCGTCTGGCAGCTGCTTCGAGTGACAAAAACGCTTCTTTCATGGCATTCATCGACCTTGCCATAATATCGATATCGTCAGCGTATGCAAGAAGTTGGACGGTTTTATTCAGAAGGGTGTCGCTGGTCTGGATACCAGAATCTCCCACGGCTTTCTCTAGCGCCAGGTTAAATAGGAGGCAGGCTAGGGTGTCTCCTTGCCACAGTCCTTTATTCGGCGCAAACTCTTGAGATAAATCTGTCTGTACGCGAACCACACAGTCTGCACCCGTCATGGTCATCCTTATGAGGCGGACTAGCTTAGGAGGTATGTTCATTTCAATCATGGCGCTGTAAAGCTGCTCTCTGTCAATGCTATCATATGCGGATTGGAAATCTATATACAGGTGGTGAGTCTTAATATTATACTCCATGACTTCTTCTATTATTTTACCATTCTTTGCACATAAACACAAACTTGGTCCAGAGTGATATTCATCTGTGTGAAAGCTTCATAACTTTCTCACAAAGTTAGAAAACACATTAAACTCTTACCCACACCTTTTCTGTAGATGCATAGTCTACATGATATTCTGTCTCTCGTGAGTGGAAGAGTTAAAAATAAATGGTTAAACCATTTTCTGTTTTCAATAGAAAGCCCAAAAGACTTGCTGAAAAGAAGCCTTATAATAGCAAAGTGTAAGGGGACAAAACTCTTTTGAAATGGTTCCAAATAATTGAGATTGTTATAAGAAAGTTTGGAGTGATTGGTTGGAAAAAGTAAAGCCAAAGACGAAGAGAAAGAAATGGTAGAAAGTGATTGAGGTGGCCCAGGCTCTATGTAGTGCCGTTGCCGGATTGGGGGGGGGGTACTTTACTCTATACAAAGCAAAAAAATAACACATTTTATCAACTAAACTAATAAACCAACTTAAAAGTATCAAAGAAACTGTTACCTAAAAGTGGACGAGATGTTTATTTCAACGAAAACGTTTAGGAAACTAGAAGAATAAATATTTTTAAGAAATGAAAAAATAAGCTATAGTTGATTCTTTGCCACACTATAGCTGTTTTCTTTCGCTTTTCTTTCTTTACTTATTTCTTTAATGTGTTATCTAAGAATCTAATTGTTCAAACTATTTTTTTCTTTTGTTCAAACATTTTTTTCTTTCTCTATCAGAAAAGTGATAGAAAATATTTGTCTCCACACAAATTATCAATTACATTAATTGATTCTTTCAATTTGTATTAATTTATTATATTTTAGTTATAACGTCTTTACACAAGGAGACTTTCATATAAACCATAATATAAAATGATCATTCCTACACATTTACACTGTATATTAAAAAAATTTATGATTTTTATTTTTTATTATGTTTTTATATTAGTTATTATTTTATTATACATTTGTGTAGACCTCCTCAAGCGTTGGTCTAGTGGCTAGCGTACTTCGCTTTTTGTGCGAGAATTCAGGGTACGATTCCCGTGTCGGCAAAGTCGGTGTTGACCCAGCATCGTGATAAAAAGTGGGAAGCTATAGTTAGTAGCGCCCTAGGTAGCGAAGGCCGGAACTAAACGGCGTGGGAACTACGGCATGCCTACCACACGGCCCCCCATTCAAATCGCCGTCTGGCAAGCCTTGGCCCTTCATGGGCTTTTGCGCCATAGGGTTTTTATACATATGTGTGTACATATGTTATCCATATTGTTCCTAAGTTTTTTTGTTTTGTTTTGACTTTATAGAGGTTACTTTCTTCAGTCCATCTCGCCTATTGGTCTCTGTACTTCGATATTCTGATATTATTTTCATACAATGTGCTACCCCTATCTCTCCCAAGTATGCTTCATAGAGGAATTCTGGTCTTCCACTTAATCGCTTTCCGTGAAGCCTGCCTAGGAACGCTTTTCTTCCCGCTTTCATGCCCGCTCTTCCATTCTGCCAATCCATTTATAAGCTACCTTTCTTTTTTCGGGCCTCAGAAACAGGCCGTGCACAAAAATCATTTCTCTAATCCTATCATAAGGCAGTAATCACCTCGTTTTCCCAAGGATTCATCTCAGGTAACGCATCTTGAATGCCGTAATTCCTTTACTTATGTTTCTCTTGGGTTGCCAAGCTCTTTGTTCCAAGAGAAGTACCGATAGGAATATGGTTTTTAATAGTGTGAGTTTGGGATTCCTACTAATTTCCTGTTTAACTAACATTGTTGTACTTATTGTGTAGAAAGTACCATTGTGCTTCTTTACTCCATTTATTTTTCTACCAATTTTCCCATCCTCGCTGATAATCGTGTCCATATACTCGTAACTAAAGAAAGAAAGAAAGCTGTTGGTCACACTTTTACGGAGGCTGGGAGTAATTCACCCATTAGCCATCTCTTAGGATTATGGACCACTGCTTTCCATCAGCCTGGAGAGTATGCTTATTCCCTTCAATTCTTTTTCATATCGCTCGAATGACACGTTTTGCAGCACTATATTCTATCGTGGCGGTTGGCTGCTCTTTCCGAGTACATGGACACCTTTGCCAACCACAATGACTTCGAATCCATTACCGTACAAATTCCCATCCTGCCGACATCAGGGTGTGACACTAATGGGCATCATGGGAGCCAGTATTTTCTCTGACCTGACACAGTTTAAGTGGCGGCTTGTGAGTTAACTACAGTCTTCTTTGCCTGCTCCGAGCTTGTATATTTGAGGGTAAGAAGAATCGTCCTCACTTCCCCAACCAAATTTGAGGCTATTCGGCCCATAGGCTCTGTAAGTTTGTAAGCCCGCCACGTACACGTTCCATTGGAATCCGCCGCTAAACCTTCGGTGTAAATATGCAGCCACGGCGAACTCGGATTATAAGATAGGAAAGAGATGGGTTTATTATACAAACTTAAAAATTCATATCGTATGTATGTCACAGTTCCAGTTAACCGATTCGAGCTCAGAATTTTGCGACTTTTTTTAAATTCCCTTAATAGGAAATTTATCACCTAGTTTGAGCTAAGGATGATTTCATGATTTTGAGATATTTTGATCACCACACTCACAGCAAATACAATATAATTAGTTACAATCTCATTTGCTAGAAGCTTTATCACGTATCCATCATTATAAAAGCAACATTTGTCTAAAACTCCTAAATGTTCCCTAGTTATTACTAAGGAACAGAATCAAGCATATGGTGCCATGAATGTATAGAGATTTAAGTCCAAGCTTAGCTGCCAGTACATTCACTTTTTTCTGTATTATACAATTTTTTTCTTTTTATAACTGCTACAAATAAAGAGGAAACGAAAAAGAAACGAAGGAAAAGGAAACCCCCTCATTAAAATTATAGAGGCTGAATGCTGTCTGCAGGTGGTTCACCCTACAGGTTTTTCTGCAACAGAAAAACTTCTTGGAACCATAAGCAAGAATATAAAGCGAGATAATTGCACAACCCTATTTCACAAGGTACCAACCAAAAACTAGCATCTCTTATACATTATATCATTAAACTAATTCACTGTGCTTATAAAAGCAAATCCCTTCTAATTTATACTGCAAAGTAAAAGTTACCTTTTTTTTTATATTTATTTATTTACTTATTTATGTTGTTCTTGCTGTTTTAATATAAATAATCTCAACTTTTGGCTAAGAAAAAGTTAAGTTGGAATTGAATAGATAAAAGAGTATAAAAATCAAAAGGACCATAGAAAAGTTCATTAAATCTCCTCAGAAAGAAAATGAGCATCAGATGGATGAATGCAGATCGTTGGAAAAAAGAAAAAAAAGTTATAGAATCAAATCTCTTTTATAAGAAGCAGTAAATACACAGATAGAAGAAGTATATTTTGTGGAAGTTGTTGATAAAATATGAGCAAATGACCCTAGTAACTGATTGGAATAGAAATATTAATAACCTCGTTTTCCCCTAAGTAAATATTTGTTAACTGTGTTTCTCAACTAAATTTACAAGTTATCTGTAATAGATTTAAATTAATCTAGTTCGATATTATATCAGGGTGTAAGATCAGTAATGTGACCAAACATCAGGCTATCTACTGTTTGACTGCACCCTCTTGGACAATCTAGGACTGAATCTACTAAAAAGACAGAGAGATACAGATTACACTGACTGGACTCAATTGACCCACAAACGCCGACCTAAAAGACGTACTTAATTCTCCTTAATCTTCCTCTCAGATATAGAGTATGAAATAATAGCTTTGACAAAATAAATACAAAAATTTTAAAAATAAATTAATTAAACTGTGTTTTATTTTATTTTTTTTTATTAGACATTTAGTGTTTTTAATTGACCATTTACATTTTATTAATAAATCTCCACCTAATAGGTTTTCTATTATCAGGCGGAAAAGGAATCATTGTTATGACAATTGTTTCTGTTTTTTTTTTTTGTTTTTTACGTATGCGTGCTAAGAAAGGGAAGCTTGGATTTCATCTTGATCATCATGCAACTCCATTTCTTGACCATTCAGATACTGCCCACGCATTCCTCCAAGCGGTGCTGTAGTCCAAGGCAAACTCATCTCGCTATTACTTTGCTGACAACCCGAGGCTCAAGTCCAACGAGGTGAATTCCATGTCAAAAATAGTATAAAAACTAGTTTAATTTTTGAACGAATCATAACATAAATATATAATGCTATTATTCGGCGTGCGATAAGGCGCTGGATTTTACTTTAGTTATGCATTGGTTTTGTAGCCACTAGAAAACAATAAATGACATTAATAAATATCTGGTATTTTATCCATGCATGCATGCATTTTTCTTTTATTCCTGACCGATTTCGGATTTTCATCTATCGTCAGAGAAAATCCACTAATTTGTGCAGAGAGTTCATTTCAACGCAATGTTTCTGGTACACACGACATTTATTAGTTTGTTGATTATATGTATGTGCGGGAGGTTATAAGGTTATGTTATTATATGTAAGTGTGTGTGTTTAATGACAAAATAGAATTATTATAAATTATGATTAGACATTAGAAAATAGTATATAATAAATAGCATGTTTTGAAGTATACTTTATAACTAAATTTTAATAGTGTTGTTAAGTATGCTCAGTGTTTTATCAAGTCATTTTTATTAGGGGAGAGGGTACGATAAGAAATTTCAGATGTATACAACACTAATGAGAATAAATAAAGTTTGAAGAAAGGCAATGCAAAGTTTAAGGATAATCAAAAGCTTATAAAAATAATAAATAAATATGAAATCTAAGGAAGGTTAATATGAGCAAATATGTAGATAAATTGATATAATATATATATATGTAAGTAGGTTGGCAGCACACGGCAATCTCCAATTTCAATTTTTACATATTAATTTACCTACATATTTTCTTGCATTTTATCTTTAAATACACACACACATAGAGTAAAATAACCTTATAACCTCCCGCTCATACATACAGTCAACGAACCAAAAAGTGTCGAGTGTAACAGAAATATTGCGTTGAAATGAACTCTCTACACGAACTTGGTGAATTTGCTCTGACTATGGATGAAAATCCAAAACCGGTCAGGGAATAAAAGAAATATGCATGCATGCATGGATAAAATACCAAATGTTATCCTAGATTGCGGACCCTGTCCACATATTCATTAATAAAATGTCTTTCACGAAATGGTGCTAATATTTACATTTCGAGTAACAAATAATAATAATAATAATAATAATTATTATTATTATTATTTTTAATAGCTCAGATTAACTAAAATTGTATCCCTTATAAACTTGTTACTTTTTCCGCTCGTTAACTTTTCCTATACTTGGGATCGTTCCAACTTTATCAGTTTTATGACTAAGGAAACTTTTACCACTTGTAAAAGTTCTTGTACAATGCAATATTTGTACAGTTATATAAAAAGATTGTTGGCACTGTTTACTGATATGTAATCATTGTAATGTCTAGTGGTGCCACAACAGCTCCATAAGAGTCGCGGTAGCGTAGCCTGGAGAGCCAACCTCCCATACATTATAATCTAATGTAATGTCTCTATAGGTAAACTAATCACACAATAATGTCAAATAATGTATATCACATAATATACATTGGGTAGGTACTCATCCCTCCACCCCCCTCTACTAAATCTATATACATGTCAGATAAGTAAAATTTGATATTTTAATAAAAAATTGTCATTTTATATACAAAAAAAAAAAAATATATATATATATAATTTCAATTCAATTCATTTATTTCAAAATATTATATATACATATATACAGTTTTTACATGGAGTTTCAGTTTATACTATAACCTCCTAACTATTTACAATAATAAAAAGTTAAACGAAACAGTTATATTAAGGGAGAAAAAAATGGCAAAAACCCCAAGCAATACAAACTCCCTTTATATGAGCATGTTTCTCACCCTGCGATGCCTGTAATCAACTCCAACGTCATAGTCCCCTATGTTCTTGCAAAGCGATTATTACTAAGACTAGTAAAGGCAAAAAATTTTTCAGTTGCAAGGAAAATGCATACTTCTATTTCGTCCATTTTGCAATACTCGTGCAAATCCTTATTTCTAGTATACCGTGGCGAGTTTGTTGCTAACCTTAAAAACTTGTTTTGGATTATTTGCAGGCCATCGATATTAGTTCTGCAGGTAATACTCCAGGAGGGGCATGCATACAATAGCATGGGTTTAACAACTACCTTATATAGCAACAGCTTGTTGCTAGGGGCCAGTTTAGACTCTCTGCAGAATAGCGGAAATAGTGCTCGGATCGCCGCCTTGCCTTTGTTAATACGTTCCTTTACGTGAGGCGTAAAGGTAAGTTTACGGTCGAGAGTGACACCTAGATAGCGAACGGAGCTAGACCAAGGCACTGCCTGCCCTTGGAAGTGTACTTCTTTCCAAAGTACGGGTCTTCGCTTGGAAAATAAAATGGCTTCGGTTTGCTGCTGTTAATTTTAATTTTCCACCTATCACAGTATCTGCTGATGCAGGCCATTGCTTCTGACAATCTGAGCGCAATTGTGTCAATTCTCCATGAGGAAGAAAAGAGAGCAACGTCGTCAGCATATAAGGCCAAGCTAACGTTTTTAGGGTTAGGCAGCGTATTGAAATATATAGAAAGAGCACCGGGCCGATGATTGAACCATGAGGAACTCCGGCAGCAATTTTGTGAGCTTCAGAGAGGGTGGAGTTTATGTTGACACGGAATTTTCTGTTTACTAGGTAGGAATGAACAATTTTGGTGATGTAGGGAGGGAAGTTATAATTGATCAGTCTAGAGAGTAGACTATCGTGCCAGACTGTATCAAAAGCCTTCTGAATATCCATCAGCACCAAACCTGTATGTTTACGGTGATGGAAAGCAGCAGTTATGTTGTCCACTAGCCTAGTTATCTGGGCAGTTGTGGACAGACCAGACCTAAAGCCAAACTGCTCCTCTCTGATGATACCGTTACTTTCTAAATGCTTATTAATTCTTGTTAATAGGATTCTTTCAAAAATTTTGCTGATGGAACTCAGAAGACTGATGGGCCTGTAATTGTTAGGGTTACTGGAAGACAAAAATATATATATAAAGTTTCCTTAAAATAAAGATATTAGCCTTTTGTAGAAATAGTAATAATGAAACAAATAAATATACTGCTTCCATTAAAATGGGATTAAAATATATCCTAACTAAGATATAAAAGAAAGATGATGGGGCGTCAAACCACTATATATTACTATAAGCATTTTTTAAACTAATATAAATTCAAGTTTTATAAGCGGGATTCAATCTCCCAGTTACTGGTTTAATTCATAACTACCAAACCTATCCCTCAATTATGAATAATATTCGAAAATTATTTCGACGGATAAGTCAATCGACAGCAATAGTTAAAATTAATTATTTCAAAGTTCAATGGAATATGTATTGACCTCAATTTAGAGTAAATAGATAGATATGCAATATAGCTAGATTGAAAATTAATCTTCCTGTCAGTTGCTAATAGAAATGAATTTCATTTGAAGTGTGAATTTGCTCGATTGTTAGGACGTTATGCAGCAATAATATAAGTATAAATGATACTGGAAAAAGGGAAATGCGTATTCTTTTGGAATGATTTATACTTTCACTTACTGTTATAAGAAAAATATTGCAATTGCATCAAACTTGTGAAAGTACAAATTGATCTCTTTGTCTATGGTGGGGCGTTATATGTGTATGTGTATGTCGCTAGCATAACTCAACATTTCAAAATTATAAGCTTAAATAAGTTTTTGGTGAAAAAATCTGTCACTCGAATGTACCACATTATTAAATAGATTTTTCGATTTCTTCGGAGGCTTCGCAGTGTAATGCCGGCCTCCGGACAGTGTTCTCTCGTTACAGAGAACACCGCCCATCATCGGACAGTGAGCTGTAGAGGCTCCCTAAGAAGAAAAAATCTAAGAGCCAACACTACTGTACCCGAACCCAGAAATTCGCTTAGCAGTGCAGAATTCTTATACTGAGCTATCCATTCCCTGAGTTCGCAGGATACGGATTATTTAATCTGTACTGGCCTGGTTTAATGACTAATTTCCTCCATATGGCCGGCTAATGTTATATTTCTATTAATAAACTCAAGAATTATTTGTGATTTTATCTGTCATAGAATTCATATATTTTTTCTATGTTCCTGACCGGTGTAATGACATGGCAAAGTCATTGACATCGGCAAAGTACACCAAAGAAATAATAATTTACAACTAGTGGTTCCAGCCAGCTGCTATCTAACAAAAGGTGACAGTAATAAAAGTATAACCAGCAACCGGCCGCCGGCTTCAAGACAGCCGCGGCCAAACAAACGATTAACAAAGCCTTTTCATCAATACTGTACATCAAAAAGCAAGCACCGAATAAGGTCAGCAAACTGCGAAGGTCGCACATGGTCGCACACTAGGACAGATGTCTTGGTGTGAGTGTGGCCAACACCAATATATAAACTCTATGATGTACGACGAAATCATTATTATATCATCTACGGCCAAACGAGCACGTCTATATACCCGAGCGGCAATTTCAGTTACAGTTATATTCAAACTTATCATTCTTTAGTAGTGCATCTTAGTTAGTTAGTTTATCATTCTAATTTATCTTCTATTTATTACTAAGTATTTTATTATAATTATTAGTTACCATTTCTAACGTTCAAAGTATTGTTCAATTATAGTTATTTTTATATAAACCGTTTAATTATTCGAGCACTAACTTCCCAAAATCTCTCAACTAACTTCCGCCCTCTTCAAGACATCTGCTACTCCAGGAATCACACAACAAACGATTCCATTACACCGGCTTTGGATTTTCATCCATCTTCTGAGTAAAGTTTCAAATTCGTATACACAGGTCATTTTAATTTAATGTTTTCGTTACCATTAATTTGATAACTTTACACTGACGATGGATGAAAATCCGTAACGGTCAGGAACATCATATTAATATGCATGCTACGAAGGGATAAAATCCCAGATGTTATCCAGCATTGCAGACCCATTCGCATATTCAAGAAATATTCTTTTTAAGTACACATATCATATAAAGAAAATTTCAAATTGATTTTAGTCTTTTAAAGAAGCTTAATATTATAAGTGATGCTGTAACCCAAAACTGGTTAGAGGATTTTAATCAAAATCTTTCCTGTTATATGCGGTTGTGCTACCTAAGCATGACAAGTTTGAGCTTCTTTCGACTTTTTTGTTGGATATTTTGTTCACGCACATTCATATTGAAACTATTCGTTTTCTTTCTTTTATACTCAAGAGTACCCCCCCCAAAGCATTTATTTCAGGTCTAAACTCAACCTACCTCAAATAATTTCACACACAGCCCCAACATTCTCTGATTGAGCTGGTTAAGATGTTAGTCTATCATGACAAAAGTTGCCGAAGATCGAATCCCCCCCTCCCCCCAAATGGCCGAACATTTTTTTATGCTGGCTCGCTAAGTAACCAACGTCTTATGCTTTGTGCCATATTAACAAACCTCGTCCACTGTACTAGACCATTACTTCCCTCGCCTATTCACCAGAACTTTTTATATTTATCTATTTTGATAATAATACAATAATTCCTACTATAACAATAAAAGATAGAAAAAATTAAAATTAAATTTAAAATGAGACTATTTTTTATAATCTGAATATCGAGAAATTTTGAATACATTTAACTGTTGTTGAAGGCGCTGAGTTCATTGTGCCTTCACTTCCAGGTTGATACTAGAATGTTCTAAAAGACTTGGAAGAGCTTTCTTCTTTGAAGAAAGTATTTTTAGTCTGGGTACCAGGGGATTTTTGGGAATGAGCAGGAAAGATAGGTTTGCCAAATTAGACGCCTCTCTCCTTCTCTTTTGTCCCGAGCCTGCTGGTGTGTTATTCCAGTCATGGATAGTTTCACAGCTTTCATCTCTAGGGATGAGCTCAGTAGGTTGTCGGCAGTCTATGATGCTCACTAGGAAGCTCGGACAGGGCTATGTTGCTGTGACTTTTACGGACCTCTCTCAGGCAACTGGTTGGATCCCTTGTTGTGGATCTCTACTTAATGGGGCTAATGCCAGATCCCTTTTGTAAGGTCTGTAGATGGAAAAGAAAACACCCATCCATCTTATAACAGATTGCTTGGGTTATGAGGAAATTAGGTTCAGGACCTTTGGTGGGAGTAGGGTGTCTGGTCAAACATTGATTGTCTACAATAGTAAACTAGATTTTTAATATTTATATTTGTTGATTTGCGAAACAATAATTAAAAAAGAAACTGATCGAATGATGAAACATTACAATACTTGAGATAATTGACAACCTTGTTTACATTCACTTTTCATTTTGTCCAAGAACTTGAGTGTTGATTATTTTAACCTTTCTTAACATTTCAACATTTGAATTCTTTATTAAAGACTGACATGTCAAGTACAAAAGAACGCTCTGATTCTCAAGGGTTTATGTTGTTTAAACTTTACTATTATGTAATCTCAACTTATCTACTATCGTATGATTTAAAAATTTTGTCTATATGAAATCAAAATTTCTTTTTTTTATAATTTATTTTAAAGCAAGTTTTATATAACAATGTATATTTATAAAAACCTGTTTTATCAAGAATTTCTTCTCGTATAGTGGTTATGTAGTTAGTATTTGTATATAGGTAAAAGTAGGTCGCATAGTGATGCTGTTTGTAATCACAATGTTATATAGAAGCTTTTTTTCTCTAATGAATCAGGTGTTTTTGTATCTATTTGATTTCTTCTTTATTATTTTTTAAACAGAACGTAATGTTTTAACAGTTGTGATTAGTTTAAATTATCATTATTATATAAACTAACCTAAATAAGGTGGTATTTTTTTTTTATTGTTTTCTTTTTTTTTTTTTATTATCAACATTACAGCCCATAATAGCCTGGTGTACAATAATGTGCACTGATCAAAAGTATAGCTGACGTGGTTATTACTCCGGATTTTTGTCTTGGATTTATATGATTTAATTAAATGAGAGAAATATAAGTGAAGTATATTAGCCACCCGCCACCGTTCAGCACCACTATGGGAGTTGGACGTAATGTCAACTAGAAAAATACGCTTATAAGTTATATGTATATGTGTAATATATATATATATGTTACAACAATAAATACACAGCTTATTACTTTAAAAGATAAAATGGCTCTAATACCTTTATACTTCTTGCTGTAAATTAGGAACTTTTGTGTCCAATTTTCAGAATGATATTTACAAATTGGAAATGTGGGTATAAAAGATCCGCTGAATACAAAAATTATGTTTATAGCTGAGTAAAAAAAAAAAAAAAAAAAATCTGGTGTGAAACACTTACACAACTTCACTCTTACTCCAGTTCTCAAAATTATAACTGACAAATTTTATAGTTTGTATATCAAATTTAATGAAATTCATCGAAAACTGAAAAAAAAAAAAACTGTTCAGTAAAAGCGCACTTCCAGTTTACTAACTTTCTTGAAACTCAAAATTTCAGCCATCTATTTATTTCTAATTAATTTTGTTTGGATGATAAAATTGTACAATTAACTATGATAAGCACTTTAGAGAAAAACATAACCCCACCCTTCCACCAAAAGTGCACTTAAATGAATTTTCCCAGAGAAATGTTTTAAATAAAAGTTGTAGATAATTCGTATGTTTCGTTTATATAAGATGTTTCAAGAAAATCGTCGGAGACATTTTTTGAGTAAATCACGAAAAAGTGAGAAAAAAAAATCATTTAGTAAAGTGGTAAAGTAAACGCACTTCCGGTTATCCTTTTTTTTTTGAAACTCAGGATTTTTGAACAACATATTCAATTTTTAATTAACATTATTTAGATGATAGAATTGTTTAATAAACTGAAATAGCACTTTAAATGAAAACCTAAACTACACCTCTCCCCCATAACTGCTCTTAAATGAATTTTCCCAGAGAAACATTACAAATAAAAGTTATAGCTCTGTGTATGTGTAGTTGATATACTAAGTTTGAAGAAAATCGTCGGAGCGATTTTTGAATAAAACGCAAAAAAGTAAAACAAAACAATCAAGTAAAGTGGTACTTCCGGTTTAGGTCATACCTAAACGGAATATCAAGTTTCTCCGCGTGGGAGTCCAGTGCGCTAACCACTTGGCTTTTCCCTTCCCTTAAGTTTTAATGAAAATTAATAATTGGAACCGTTTTCGGAAAAAATTGAAAAATTAAATTAATGGAAAATGGTACTTCCTAGTTGACTGATTTTGATCACTTAAACTAAAATATCAAGTTTGAATATTCTGCGATTTTTTCCCATACTTACATCAATAAGCAAGCACCGCGATAAGGTTGGCCACTGAACTGACCTGAATAAGGTCACCAAACTACGAAGGTCGCACACTAGGACAGATGTCTTAGTGTGAGTGTGAACAACAGTAATATATAAACTCTATCATATACGACGAGAGGGTCATTATATCATCTACGACCAAACGAGCACGTCTTTATACACAAGCGGCAATTTACTATACACAGTTATATTCAAACTTATCTTTCTCTTAGTTGTGCATCTTAGTTCGTTATTTTAATCATTCTAATTTATCAGTTATTTATCTTCTATTTATTATTAAGTATTTTATTATAGTTATTAGTTACCATTTATTACGTTAAAAATTATTGTTAAAATACAGTTTATTTTTATAAAAAAAACCGTTTAATAATTCGAGCACTAACTTCCAAAGTCTCTCAACTAACTTCCGCCCTCTTCAAGACATCTGCTACTCCAGGAGTCACACATCAAACGATTCCATTACACTTTGTTTAGTGTTGGCAAGTTAGTATTAAATAAGTCACAATCAGTAGGTAAAGCGTTAGAACTTTTTTGCATTTTAAGCCAAATTAGATCAGTTAATAAATTAAAGTACATCACAACTATGAACCATGTTAAACCATGCTGTTGAAATTTAATATAATAAAAATAAACTTAGTATTTCGTTCACCTAAATTAAGTACTATATAAACGAACATGTAAATTAATTAATTACCCTCATTTCGTGACCCCAAACAACAATATAACCTAAATGGGTTTTGTAACTATTAAACTAGATGCAAATTACTTCCCTTGCGCGGGTTGTGGGACAATTTTGAAGCTCGTGAGCATAAAATTGGCAATTTACTCATTAATCACATTAGTAACTTATAGAAATAAAATATTTCTCCTGTTGAACTATTAAGTTAACTCTTTCTATTAAACTTGTATTTTAAATAATACTGGAATTTCATTTGAAAATGTTTTTTCGTTTACTAATTTTTTTTCTGTGCAACAGTTAAATAATTAATTTGTTGACAATATTATTTCACTAAAAAAGAAGTGTCATATTTTGGTTGAATTAAGGTGCTTCAAAATCTGAGGTCACTTTGCGCCCGGAAGACTACTTAGTGCACTGCCCGCCACTGGACAGTGTAGTTTCGTTACAGTCAACAACCGAACAGTGAGACGAAAATGTGTAAGGACAGCTCTGTTCGACTCTTACTCGTGACTTCCCACGTTATTCCACGCTCGGGACGTACAACTGAGCTAATTTCGCCACCAAAAAATTACCACACTTGTATTTATATTTATCCCTAGTGTTATCACTTCACAATTTAACAAAATTTAAGATCTGGATAAATCAATAAAATATATTCATTATATTTTTGAATAAAATAGAAGTTCTTAAAAATTAAACTTTTGTTTTAACATTTTTAAAACAATTGAACAATAAATTAAATACAGTCAACTCCCGATTATCCGGGCTAATGGTGGGGGAAGAGGCGGCACGGATAATCCGAACTATTATTAGTTATTTTTAAAATACAACGCATTATACATTTCTAAGGCAGACAATTATTTTAACATGTTTAATGCTCATTATTATTAAGAAAATCTGTGATTTTGGTTTTGTTTGCAGGAATCTTTTAATGATTTTTTTTTTTTTTAATATCAGTTCGAATTTTTTTAAAAGCTATTATGTTATACTCGAATTCCTATTGGTCGATGTACTCCAACAATGTGTCAACAGAATTGAGGCCGTGTTGTGATTAATGCGATTGATAATTTCTTCTTCTCTACTTTCAGTTCAAGCGAGCAAATATTTATTTAAAAAATACATATACATATAATTATTTTGTAAAATTAAACTCAGGCACGGATAATCAACAAACCGGATAATCCGCACACGGATAATCGGGAGTTTACTGTATCAACAAACATAAAGGTTTGTCCAAATTAGATTAGTTTTTGATTAGTTGCCAACTGAATTGTAATTAGAATTGTGTACGCATACGCGGCCTCCCATACTTTGTAATTAATTAGATTTTTGATTGGAACTTTCTTTCATTTATTTTTAAAAATAAATTAGGGGAGGGATTAGCTAAGTGGTTAGCGCACTGGACTCCCACGCAGAGGTCCCGGGTTCGAGTCCAGTGCTATCCTTAGATTTTTTTTTTTTTCTTACGATCCTCTACAGCTCACTGTTCGGTAATGAACAGTGTTGTCTGAAGCGAGAGAACACTGTCCGGAGACCGGCAGTGCACTGAGCTCCGGGCGCTAATGACCATAGTTGTTGACGCGCCTTAAATAAAAAAAATAAAAAAAACGAATTCAGTATTTAGCCTTCTTCCTGCGCATGCCCGCACAAACAATATAAATGCCCGATGCTCCCACTTTCCAGAAGCAAACCTTGAGTTTTCGTTGGAAATTGGTTAATTCTTATTGGAAAGTATATCAATCATTTCCGACAATCACATACCAGTTTGAAGCTTTTTTTTTGAACAAACCAAATACAATTTTGCTTAACTATAACCTGCTATTCTATAACCTTACAGAAAGTGAACTTCCATTTTCCCATGGTTGTCATTTTCTTGGAGATTATTATACATATCTTATAGTAGAAATTAAATAAAATGTTCTTAAAATAGAATGGACTAATCTTCGTAGGGGGGGAGGGAGGTGGATATCATAGTAATGGACGAGTACACTTTTAGTGCATGTGGAGTAGTCCCTTTATCAGCTAATTCTTGTTTTAGCTGGTGTGTGGGGAAATTTTTGATAATTATTGCTATTGTCTTTCTTCAATTCTATTTCTTTTACAATTTTATTTTATTTATCTGTAATATTATTATAAGCATTTTCAAACCTTCTTTACAGAAATTAAACTGTTTTTTATTTGTGATAAAGGCTGAGAACAATAAGCTTAGTAAGAAATAGTAAGTGCTTCATAGTTGAAACCCAGAAATTATAAGCTACATAATTAAGTTTTTTGGAAACTGAAACGAAACAAGCTTAAACAATCCCTTTTTAACCAGTTAGTGAGCGTATGTATTCTTCTACTACATGGTGGATAATGTCTTAACATTTTTTAAAAGTTCCATTTATTCTGCTTTTCATAATTAAATTTAATTAAATCTGTGGAAATGAAAAGTCATGTTGGTTTAAGTTATAAACAAATATTATTAAATTTAAACAATGTTTTTAATAATTAGTATTTGTAAATGTTTCTTTGTTTTGTTTAAAAAGGTCAGTAATTGTAACTGACAGGATGATGATAATAATAACAATAATAATAAGAAGAATAAATATCAAAATTACCTACAATCTACTATTTAAATAAATAAATGTGTTTTAATTTATAAACAAAATCTTTGAATGCATAATATTTATTTATTTAAACTTGCGTATATGTTTACCAAAAAGAAGTCATAGAAGGAAAAAAATGGGTGGTTATAATAAACTAAGCTAGCAATTGTAGTAATGTAATTATTGGTAGATGTGTTGTGTGTAGCGTGTTGCTTAGAGCGTTAATGTAAGAGCGTATGTGTGAATATATTTTAGAGAAGAGATATGTTTAAGAAATAATGAATAAGGCAAACTATAGTTTAAAATAAATACATAAATAAACTATAATGGATCGCAATAATAATAATAATAATAATAATCTTTATTAATTCTTGTTGAACAAAACAAAAAATATTATTTTTTCCAAGAACAATTTTGAAGACATACTCATGGTCACACGGCCGTCTGAGGAGTTGCCATATGTTTATATCAGAATAATAAACAATATTATAAAATAAGAGGATAAGTACAAATAATAAGAATAAACAGAATGTGAAAATATGTAGTATCTTCTTAAAAAATAAATACCTTACAATCCTAGTAATAACAAATCAGAGTTGAAACTAAACACATTTATACAAAGAAAAGAAAGAAAAAACTGAATAAAATAACTTGATAAGAATAAGTCTAAAAATTGAATTGTTTAACTAAAAAATATCTATAATTCCAGGCAGATTTGCAGTAGTTACTTACACTTAACCAATCCTTGCCGTCAAGGTATTCTAATAGTTCTACGAAGTTTAGAATATCTTTGTCAAAAAACTTGACCCGAAATTCTCTCAAAATGGGGCATCTGGCAATAAAGTGCGGGACATCCTCATTTTCTCTCAAATTACACAAGGAGCAAATTTTTATTGTTTTATTAAAATCATAAAAATTTAAATAAAGTAATTCTCCTCTAACTTTTATGATCCTACTAATCATCGAACTGTCAAGGTTAATATTATTGATACAATTGTAGCTCTTTAGGGATTTATACAGAGTGTGATTTACGCTATTTAATGCATTACTTTTATAAGTTTCTAATAATTTAACCTTCATTTTATTTAAAATGTCATTTATTGTAACCTCCTTATCTAACAGGCTGTCCAGCTCAGTGTTATATGTTAAACAAAGATTCTCCCAGTCCTTATAAATAAACAATTTCTTTTTAATAATTTCTTTTATAAAAATATTTGGGTATCTATGCGGTGGAAGCTCTAAACATTTACGGGCATATGTCAAATTCAATTTTCTCGTATACAGAAAAATCGGAAAGACACCAGTCTCTAAATACAAAACGAAATCTGGAGTATTCACTGGCAAGTTAAAGCATTTTTTAACAAAGAATCTTAATAAAATCTCTAAAGTAGAGTAAATCCTAGAACCCCATATCTGCGCGCAATAACAGATTATGGCCCTAGATACAGCATTAAATATTTTTAGCTTGCAAGAAAAGGCAATATTTTTGTTATATAAGATTTTGTTGAAGGTATTTATCGCAAATTTCGATTTTTGAGCTTTTTCCTTAAAATGATGGACCAGGGACACAAATTAGAAGTTAGGGTCACACCAAGATATTTGTAGCTATTAGTTGTTTCTATACGGTCTTTTCCAAAGTGCCAAATAATGGATCGCAATATGTTACAAGATTATATGTTAATTCTAACGCTTATAAATACACAAAAACTCTTGCAGCACTCAATTATTCAGTATCTAGATTGATTTTAAACACAAATATTCTCGTAACCCAAACTGGCAAACTGTTGTACTGGGCAGAGTGATGTTTTGAAAACGACTGTTCTAGGACGACTGTTCCAACAATACTGATATGTCCGAAGGGGGTTTTAGAAAGGTTGTCCTAACGGTGTCTAGTAACTGGGTTGACCCTTTAGCCAAAGTATATATTCTTGCATTTAACTGATTTATTTATAAAATATATATAATTTCTAACTTCCACCACCAATTTTAGTGGAAAGCATAAACCCGCCTCACTTCTCAAACCCTTCTACATTTCATTACATACAATACAATATGATCGATAAACTGTAACGTAAATTACAAAAAAAAAAAAAATAATAATAATAATAATTACTATAATTTTCAAAGTTGATTATACAAAATAATTTTGAATTTCAGAAATTAAATTACAAAAACAATTGAATATCAATATATTTTTAATAAAAAATTTAATAAAATTACTGTTCATTAATAAACTCACCTTCTGTGTACGTATAGAGGCCACGAAATTCCCTTGCAAAATACAATAATATCTTATTAATTTTGACCTTACATATATTCAAAATAACTGAGAAATGGATGGAATGACGTTTGTGGGGGTGTTTGAAACATTTATGAACAGGAAAATGTATTTTAGGAGGGGTTTGGGAAAAGAGAGGCGGGATTATGCTTTCCACTCAAGTGATAATTCTATATAATAATAATTAGAATTAAGTCTGTTGCCAAAATTCCGATTTCGAAGTACCTAAATCAATTGACCGGTAATGAGCAATTTTACTGAACAGTTTTAACAGTTCTTTTGAGATTTACTCCATGAAGATATCTTTCATTAAACTTGATATATTCTTATTATACATATAAATAAGATACCTGTCACTTTTATTTAATCATTTTTTTTTTTGTTGAGAAAATTCATTTAAAGGGGATTTAGGGGGGTGATTAGATTGTACTTTATCAATTATAACTATATAAATTGCGGTAAGAGTAAGTTGTAAGAGTATTTCACACCATTTTTCACTTTCTCTTACTCCTAGTAAAAAGGAAGTATTTGTAAACGTGTCAAATTTTCGATATCGAGTTTTCACCGGAAATGTACGTTTTTAGGTCCCCTGGAGTCCAAAAAAGTGGTTTTAAGCAAATGGTCTGTGTGTGGGTGTATGTGAACAGCATAGCTCGAAAACAAAAAAAAAAAAAGTAGAAAGTTCAAACTTGATATTCCGTTTAGCTTATCACCATGGCAACTGACAGTGGGTCATCTGTCAAAATTCCCCAACCGGAAGTACCACTTTATAAAATTTTTTTTTTACTTTTTTGCAATTTGCTCAAAAGTAGCTCAAACGATTTTCTTGAAACTTGGCATATTAACTACGCATACTAAGAGTTACAGCTATGATTTAAAACATTTCTCTGGAAAAATTCATTTAAGGGCAGTAATGATGGAGAGGGCAGCTAACAGATGCTACTTTGGGCTTCGTAAGCACATGGGAAGTCACTTGATAGCAAGGCAGACGAAACTGCGATTGTATAAGACCCTGATCCGCCCAGTCTTGACATACGGCTCCGAAACCTAGACCACATCTAAGATAGATGAGAGAGGCCAGGCCTCCTAGTTTTCGAAAGGAAAATACTGCGGCGAATTCTCGGCCCAGTACGCGTGGGACAGGAGTGGAGGTCTCGAACGAATCAGGAGCTGTATGCGCTGTTTAAAGAAATAGACGTGGTCAAATTTATGAAGTTGGCTAGACTTCAGTGGGCTGGACACGTGGTTAGGATGAAGGACGGGGACATTCCGAAAAAGGTGATGAACGAGCACCTCCATGGTGCGAGGAGAGTGGGGAGGCCAAAGCTGCGTTGGATAGACGGTGCTGCTGGTGATGCGAGGACGGTATTGAATATTACGAACTGGAAAGCAGCAGCACAGAACAGAACTGACTGGCGGAAACTGGTTGAGGGGCCAAGACTCAGCAATGAGTTTTAGTGCCGCTGAATGAATGAATGATGGAGAGGAGCGGTTAGGTTTTCATCTAAAGCGCCGTTTCAGTTCATTAGACAATTCTGTCATCTAGAAAAAATGTTAATTAGAATTAAATATGTTGTTGAAATTCCGAGTTTGAAAAAAATCGGATAACCAGAAATGCGTTTACTTTACCACTTTACTAAATGATTTTTTTTCACTTTTTCGCGATTTATTCAAAACAAGTCGGCGACGATTTTCTTCAAACTTCCTATATAAACTAAGTATACAAAGATCTACAACTTTTATTTAAAACATTTCTCTGGGAAAATTAATTTAGTGCACTTTTGGTGGAGTGGTGGGGTTATGTTTTTCTCTAAAGTGCTATCATAGTTGATTATACAATTCTATTATCCAAACAAAATTAATTAAAAATAAATAGATGGCCAGAATTCCGAGTTTCAAGAAAATTAGTAAACCGGAAGTGCGCTTTTACTGAACAGTTTTTTTTTTTTTTTAGTTTTCGACGAATTTCATTAAATTTGTCAATTATAATTTTGAGAACTGGAATGAGAAAAAGTTGTAAGAGTATTTTACACCATTTTTCTTTTGCTTAGTCTAATAGTTTTAAACTATTGTAGAAAAAATATTTTTAATCGAACGGCAAAATACTTTGAAAACTCTCGTTCATTTACTACCACATTCACTTGCGCATGAATGAGCAAACATGAACCCAAGCGTGTAAAAATGGCAAATTATTCTCTTGCCAAATAAATAATTTTTTTTTCTATTTTTTTTTTTTTTTTTTTTACATAATTGATAATTATTCCTATTGTACTCGTTTTATATTAAACTCTTAACTTAGAGCCAAAGAACTTAACAATATATTCCAATATATATAAATGGTTTAATGGTTTATTTTCGTCATTTTAAAGACTTAATATATTCTCCATGATCTATTCCTAAGTGCCATTTGAGTGTCTACCCAGAGTTACTGAAAATAAGTCGTAATTAACAAGATCGTGGCCAAGTATAAGATTTTCCAGAGCAGTCACGAACAGTTCTATCATACGAATCTCAAATTTGGGGATTGCAACGTTATGACACACTTGAATAATTTCAAAGATTTTTCATTAAAAAAAATTATTCTCTCTTCCCTCTCTGTTAAGCCTAATTATATAATCATCGATTGAGTATTAACCGTTAGAGACCTTAACCCATGCTCTACACTTCAAATACTGCCTCAGGGATTAAAGGGCAAAAATTCATTAGATCAACCCCTTTTTTTTTACCCAGAGAGCTAAATTACATGCAATTAAAAAAAAAATTAATTAATGCCACCACTACTCTTATTTCAGGAGTTCAAAAAATTATATTTTGTTTGAAATATGACATTCAATCATAACTTGAAATTTGGCCTGTGGAAAAATTCATTTATATAAAATAGAGCAAAATTAAAAAAAAAGAAAGTATTTAACTATTTAATTATTCAATCAGCAATTGTTGTAATAAAAGATATTGAATGTCACTATTGACAATAACAAAGCAATAAATAACATAATGCATAGTAGAATTGTGTAATCAACTGCGATAAGACTTTAGTGGGAAATATAACCCCACACTTTCCACAAAAGCCCCCTTTAAATGAGTTTACCAGGAGAAATATTTTAAATAAAAGTTGTAGCTCTTTATATGTGTAGTGCACATAGATAGATAGATTCTACCGGGGGTATTGGCTATTCAGCCTACGCCACCGCGACACTCCAAGGATCTATTGTGGCACCCCCATAGTTGGAGACCCTCCCCCTATCCTGTCTTTAACCGGACTGTGGAATTGTGGGGGGGGGGCTCCCAGGTGGTCAATCAGAGCACCTGCCATCAGAGCACCCTCTCGAGTCCTGCTTGCCTTAAAAGACTTAATAGGTCCGAGAGAGGGCCCTGGCTGAGGCTTGTTGGCACCAGCTTCTCTTTACCAAAGAGGCGGTACCTTAGCCAGACCAGCCCCTCGCACTGACATACCACATGCAGTGCCGTCTCCTCTTCTTCCTGACAAAACCTGCACAGGCTATCCGTTGCCAGGCCCATGCGATGCATGTGCTTATTTAATCTACAGTGGCCAGTGAGAATGCCAACTGCTATCCTTATGGCAACCCGGCCTAGTTGGAGTAATTCTGCAGTTAGCTTGGGCGAGTAGCTATAGATAAACTTTTTCGCCTGTCTCTGGCCTGGAGTTTTGACCCACCATTCCCTTGATCGGTCCTGCATCCATAGCTTAATGGATGCACTCCTGAGGCATCTTGAGACACCGCAGAACGGCTCCGGCCCGATAAGCGCTCTCATTGAACCCTCCCGGGCCAGGCGGTCCGCCGCCTCATTGCCTCGTGACCCAAGTGCCCAGGGACCCAAACCAGGAAGACCTTAATATGGCTACTACTTTCCTTGAGTGCACCTAGGCAGTCCCACACCAGCCTTGAGCTGATCTCCCACGAGTCAATTGCCCGCAGAGCAGCCTGGCTATCCGAATATATGACGACTCTGGAGTTATACACTCCCCGTCTTCTTATTTCGGCGGCGCAGATAATAATCGCGACTAGCTCCGCCTGAAAGACCGTAGCTAGCCTTCCCAGGCTCACCGAGATATTACATCTCGGATGAGCCCCGTACACGCCGGCTCCCACTCCATCTTCCATCTTGGACCCGTCCGTGTACCACATAGATTCGCCTGTAATTGGCGGCCCATTCTTCCATGCCCCTCTGTCTAATATCAAGACTTTGAAGGGTTTTTGGAAGTCATACCTAGGAGTCATCATATCCGTAGGCAGGCCCAAAATCGGGTCCGCCTCCAGCTCCTCCCATAGGTCTTGATGCTTCCCAGTATGCTGGGATAAATGGGCGCTTGTCCCTGTTGTAGTCGTGCCACAACTGTTCTTGCAACGCCTTGGACGTAAATGTGGAGTGGTGGAAGGTGTGTAGTTCACATACTTAGTTTAAAGAAAATCGTTGAAGCCGTTTTAGAGAAAATACCAGAAAACTGAAAAAAAATACATTTCAGTAAAAAGGCACTTCCAATTATCCGATAGTAATCAAACTTGGAATTTCAACAACATATTTAATTCTAATTAATATTATTTATATGATAGAATTGTATAGTAAACTAAAATTGCACTTTATAGGAAAACCTAACTCCACCCTTCCCCCAAAAGTGCCCTTAAATGAACTTTACCGGAGTTTCAAATAAAAGTTGTAGCTCATTATATGTATAATTATTATAACAAGTTTCAAGAAAAACGTTGGAGCCATTTCTGAGAAATTATGACAGATAACCTACTGCCCGGATCCTTGTGATACCTAAACGGAACATCAAATTTGAACTTTTTACGACTTATCGTGTTTGGGCTATGCTATTTATTATTTTATTATTATTATTATTATTATTATTCGCAGAAGGGGAGGGCAAACCCTACGCTATCCAAAGCCTCCCAGGGCCCTCCCAAGCTACCCCTAAAGAATAACAACCACTGGGACTAGAATGAAAATCCAGGCCCAGGTTTTAACCATCTAAGTTTCACCACAGACCGAACAAATCGGACCAAAACTTTAAAAGGACACAGCTTAAGATCCTCTACCGATATCCTATTCCAGCCGAAGATCCTAATCCCTAATCTCCTCACAACCCAAACAATTCGTCATCCGATGCATGGGTGTTTCCTCCTCAGTCTCACAAACTCTACAAAAGGGGTCAGGCACGAGTCCCATTATATAGAGATGTCTCCTTAAACCACAATGCTCAGTGAGGAATCCAACCAGATGTCTGAGGGAGGTCCGTGAAAGACATCGGACCCCGCTACTCAAAGCTCCGTCCGGGCCCCCAATGAGCATTTTAGACTGCCGACAACCCACTGCACTCATCCATAAGGATGAGTGCTGTGAGGTCATCCACGTCTGAAAGCCCGACAAACATGTGCCAGAAGACACACCAACAGCAGGCTCTGGACCAATGAAAGGGAGAGAGGCACCTAATTTGGCAAACCTATCCCACCTCCTCAATCCCAAAAATTCCCATATGACCTGGAACCCAGACCAGAAGCACATCCTTTAATGAAGAAAGATCTTCCAGTCTTCTAGAACATTCCAACACCAATCTGGAAGTGAAGACACATGAATTAAGCGCCTTCAACGCAGCCTGGCTATCCGAGCAGATACAGACACCTTTTAAATTAGTGTTACGCACCCTCTCATCCAAAATACAGCATAAACCTCAGCCTGGAAAACGGTGGCGCTATGCTATTTAAGTACACACACACACACACAAACCATTTTTACTTTTTTACTTTCTCTTACTCCTAGTAAGAGGAAGTATTGCAATCGTGTCAAATTTTCGATATAGAATTTTCACCGGAAATATCCGTTTGGAGGTCCCCTGAGTACCAAAAAGTGGTTATTAGAAAATGGTCTGTGTGTCCGTGTGTATTTAAACAGCATAGCTCAAAAACGGAAACTTGTAGAAAGTTCAAACTTGATATTCTGTTTAGATATCAACATGGGATCCGACAGTAGGTTATCTGTCAAAATTCCTCAACCGGAAGTACCATTTTATTAAGTGGTTTGTATTACTTTTGGTGATTTTCTCTAAAATGGCTGCGACGATTCTATTCAAAGTTTGATATATCAACTACACATACAATGAGCTACAACTTTTATTTGAAACATTTCTACCAGAAAATTCATTTAAGGGTACTTACGATAGGAGGGATGAGGTTAAGAGTCCTCTAAAGTGCTATTTCAGTTTATTACACAATTCCAATCATATAAATAATATTAATTAGAATTAAATATGTTATTGAAATTCTGAGTTAGAAAAAAATCGGATGACCGAAAGTGCATTTTTATTGAACAGTTTTTTTTCTTCAATTTTTGCGATTTTCTCCATAAAACACCGACAAATTTCATTAAATATGCTAGATTTAACTATAAAATTTGTTAATCACAATTTTGAAAACTGGAATAAGAGAAAGTTGTGTGAGTGAATCATATCAGATTTTTTTTTGGATTCAGAGAGTAAATACCTCAAAACGTATATTTCCGGTGAAAACTCGATAACGAAAATTTGACACGATTACAATACTTCCTCTTACTAGGGAGTAAGAGAAAGTTAAAAAACAAAAAAGCAATCAACAAAAGAGAATCTGAAACTAACATTTGAAGAATACATACAAAACAATCGATCAAGAATCAGAAAAGGGTGTGCAAAAGTCAATTCAGAAGCCTACTATGTAATAATTAACTCGAGATCTACGTACTATTCTCATAGACTTACTAACAACCACTTCAAAGAAGTGTCAAGAAGTCCTTTTATAGGCAAGAACTTTTCTAAAACAAACGAATTAATAGTTTGAATAACCAGTAGTTTTAAGTAGTCATGCATATCAGCCTACGTTCTTGGTTCAGTTATTGTCCCTTCAACTTAATCTTTCTCTCTCCCTAATTACATTGAAATATAATATTGTGATATAATGTTAGTAATGTGTGTGATATTGCATTCACCATTTCCTACAACATCAGTAAGTAAAATGGCTCCTAAAAAGAATATCAATCTGAACTAATTGCAACTTTTATTCTTTATCTGATATTTTATTCATAAAATTACAAAACCAATCGCTAAATACGATATAAATGTACATATAGCCTATCTAGACAATAGTTAGATAAGTGTTATTAACACTTATATAAAGGGACTCCAATAATTGGATGTCACTCAATCAATAAACAAATACTTGACCTGGAATGCAGCTAGCATTCCAAATAACACTACACAGTCGGATATAATTAGTGAATCTTTGAAGAGGGCTTTCCATGTTGGCAATTTACTTTATGTTCGTACAAATATTAAAAAATAAATTCTACCTATTAAGGGTATGATCACATGCTATTAACAAGTACCTTAAATAGTTTTAAAAATATAAAACAAGGAAAATGGTTTTTGCCAAATAATAATATTAATTCGAAGGAAGGGAATAGCTAAGTGGTTAGCATAATGGACTCCCACGCGGAGGACCCGGGTTCGAGTCCAGCTATGCTACCCTTAGATTTTTTTCTTTACTAGGAGCCTCTACATCTCACTGTCCGGTGATGGACAGTGTTTTCTGAAACGAGAGAACACTGTCCAGAGGCCGGCAATGCACTGAGAAGGCTCCAGGCGCCAATGACCACAGATGTTGCAGCGCCTTAAAAAAAAATAAAAAAATAAAAAATATTAATTTCGTAGATTAAATAATTTCTACCCATTAATCTGATTAGCAAGCTAACCCAATAACATAAACATATAACTTTCTCTTACTTCTAATAAGAGGAAGTATTGTAATCGGGTCAAATTTTCGATATCGTGTTTTCACCGGAAATACACGTTTTGAGGTCCCCTGAATCGAAAAAAAGTAGTTTTTACAAAATATGTAAACAGCATAGCTCAAAAACGAAAAATCGTAGAAAGTTCAAACTTGATATATCGTTTAGATAGGTTATCTGTCAAATTTCTTCAATCAAAAATACCACATTACCAGACAATTTTTTCATTTTTTTTTTGCAATTTTCTCAAAAATAGCTCCAACGACTTTCTTAAAACATGGTTTATCAACTACACATACAAACATCTACAAGTTTTACTGAAAACATTTTTTCTCAGGAAAAGTTCATTTAAGTGCACTTTTGGCGGAAGGTTCGGGTTAAGTTTTCCTTCAAAGTGCTATTTCAGTTTATTACACAATTCTATCATCTAAATAATATTAGTTAAAATTAAATATGTTATTGAAATTTTGAGTTTGAATAATACTGGATGACCGAAAGTGTGTTTTTACTGAAAAGTATTTTTCAGTGCTGTGCTATTTACTCTAAAACGGCTCCAATAATTTTCTTTAAACTAGGAATGTGAACTACACATATAAAGAGCTACAACTTTTATTTGAAACATTTCTCCTGGTAAAGTCATTTAAGGGGGTTTTTGGGGGGAGGAGTGGGGTTATGTTTTTCTCTAAAATGCTACCATAGTTTATTTTACAATTCTACCGTATAAACAAAATTAATTAAAAATAAATAGACTGCCAAAATTCCGTTGCAAGTTCGACATACTGGATAAAAGTTATGAAAAATATTTCGCCTTAAGAGTTAAATATTAGATTTTTTTCTGCAATTTGTTAAATTGGTTCATAATTTATATAAATATTTATTTATTTGATCTTATTTTCGCTCATTACCACTAGATGTCAGGCTACTTAGGGTTGAATAGTGTTAGTTTCACACACTAGTGAGAGAAAGTCGTGGATAACTTATTTGTGAGGTATGAAAGTTGAACTTTCTTCACTAAATTTAGTGTAATAATCGTCATATTATTCAACGATTGCAGAAAAAAATTGATTTTTTTGAAAGTTACTGTGCCTGTGCAACTAAACTGCATTTCAGTACAATTTTTAGTTTAGCCACCTACACAATATTGCTGCGCTGGGAGAATTTAGTAGTATGAATTAGCCTTAAGTTAAAGCCAGACCAGAAGTTAAATATTCTAAACCAATACCTTTTTCCAATGCTGACCTACCCTCTCCAGACTACCCCACTGACTAAGCTGAGTCCATCGGTACTGGAGGGCGTGGACATCGTTATACGGCGATGCGTGAAGTCTATGATTGGTCTTCCAGCGAATGCATCCACTGCAATGATGTATGCACCTCGGCAGTTTAGAGGTCTGGGTTTGCTTAGGTGTGAATGGGAGGCACAACTGCAACAGCTGTCCATTGCCCAGAAACTCGGTAAAGTTCGAGACCCTCAATTTCAAGGGATTTTTGACCTTGAGTTGGAAGTTGGCCAATGTGTCAACCGCCTCAGCATTGAGGTGGAGGACATCCGGGACCATATCCCAGTGAAAAGGATTCGCCAGTCACTGAGAGAAGAGTCCTTTAACGAATAGATGACGTGCAAATGGCAAGGGATAGGAGCCTGTCACTTCAGGGAGACTCCCAAACTTAATAAGCACATCTACAATAAGCAAGTGCTCTCAGGCTCGGAGTGGACCAACGTGATAAAATTAAACATAAATTATGCTCCACTCAAGGGCGTTCCCGGAGTTACCACGAGTTCAGCAGGAGATATTGGACCTCTCTGCCGCAAATGCGGTAGAGAGAACGAAACACCGGCACATGTGCTCGGAAATTGTCCACACAATATGCTCCTCGTGACTAGGCGGCATCACAGGGTAAAGCACGCGATCGCAGAGTCTCTTAGGGCTCTTGATTATACCTGCTTTGAGGAAGTGTACGCTGTTGATGATGAGGGCTCTGCACGATATGCAGATATAGTGGCCTTTAAAAGGGACAGCAGACTAGCGTACATCATTGATCCGACGGTGCGTTATGAAAATAACGATCCACAGCAGGGGGATAAGGTCGACACAGAAAAGCGTGCCATTTATGGCAAATGTATTACATATCTCTCCGAGAAGTATAGAGATATGTTTGGGGAACGGGACTATAAAGTTCGTGGTCTATGTTTCGGTGCTCGGGGGACTATTCCAAAGAAAACGGTGGAATTCTAGGACGAGATCGGTATAGACCCGAATATATTGCCGAGGCTAACGGAGGAGATTATTATTATAGACTCTCTAGCCATCATTAACCACCACATCTACAGTTAGACTAATGTCTTATGACGCGCACACACGTCTGTTGTCAAAAAGTGGAAAACAATAACAAAACAAAATTATCTGTTTAATGATTTAATCTGTGTAATAATGTATTGTTTCCTCTTTCTTTGTTTATGTCAGTTCGATTGATTGGTAAGCTGTGTGTTAGCAACTTGACATTGTCAAGCAGCCCCACTGGCAATTCTTTACGAATAAAGTGTTTCTTTCTGTCAAGGTATAGCCTTGTGGCTATATTATGAGGTTGAGACAGACGTCGCTGACAGGTAAACAGTATAATCCCCATCACCCTTTTATAACGTAGTGCAAACATATAGTTATTGTTGCAAGTTTAAGGAAAATTTAGAATTACAATTGTAATAATCATAGTAATGGACATCGTGTGAATTTTTCACAAAAATTTTAATTACTAATTAATTTAGAATATACGGATTAAGAATATACTCATTTAGAGCTTAGCACATAGTTTTGATCTCTTTAAATTTACTATTACTACAAGGAAATTTTTGTTTAAAAAAAAAAAAATTATTGTAAATTGTACTTACCAGAACATGTTTTCCCGCCAGTGATTTTGATTTAGTACGGATAAAAAGTTCTACAATCTCTTTAATTATATAATATATAGTAATCATAACGCCGCATATTACTTCAAATATAAATTTCACCCAATCCACTACTTCTCGTTCCACTCGTCTGGTTGAGGTCATCTCTTCTGAAACAGAGATATATATATATATATATAGAAATATTAAGTTAAACGTGTTTATAAAAAGTAACATATTATAAATATAAAAGAATATTTCAAAGCTCAAATTTGCCTAGATCTTGCAATATTCGTAAAGAAAGAAGTACCAGCAGTCGAGTATAAGAAGAGATTTTTAGAGGCAATGTATAGGTATAATGGCTATATAATTTTTTATACGGATGGCTCGAAGACACATGAAGGGGTGGGAAGTGCTATATATGTAGAAGGAATAACGAAAGTATGGACACTTCCCCTTCACGCTACAGTTTATACTGCTGAACTTTTTGCAATTTATCAGGCATTACTCTATGCGAAGGAAGCAACGGAAGTTAACCTAGTAATATGTTCGGACTCGGAAAGTTCCTTGAAGAGTATTGAAAATAAATTTTCAAATGATCCCTTAGTCCATATGATCTATGAGCAGCTAAGAGAATTGCATAGACGAGGAAGAATTGTAGTATTTCTTTGGATTCCAAGTCACGTTGGGATTGAAGGGAACGAGAAGGCAGACGAAGCAGCGAGAGCCGCTGCTTCACAAAGACCGGATCTGAATATACGAATCCGACCAGAGGACCTGAAATGTTTCGTAAAGAAAGTTATGAATGAAAAATGGCAAAAGAATTGGGAAACTACAGAAGCCAAATTAAAGGCAGTGATGCCTGCAGTAGGAAGAAGGAAAACTGAGGCCTTATCAAGAAGAGAAGGGATGATATTGACGAGATTGAGAATAGGCCACACTCGTCTCACACACTCCTATTTATTGCAAGGGGAAAATCAAAAACAGTGCCCAAGATGTCAATCACGCCTCACAGTGAAACATATTCTTGAGGAATGCCCCCCGGCTGCAAGGCTACCGAGATACAGTAGGTTTGCCTAATAACATGGTAGATTTGTTAGGACCAGGAATAAAATATAAATATCAACTGTTTAATTATTTAAAATCTTTAGATATTTACTTTAACATTTAGTTTTTGGTTTGTATATTGTTATATATTGTTTTTATTGTTATATATACTATCTTTTATTTAGATGTAAGAGGAACGGGGTGCGAAGAATATAGAATATTCCACCCCAATGGTGGTAGCTATGCATAAATGTGTGTAAATGGTGTTTATTGTGGGATGAATGTATTTATGGAATGAGTGTATTTATTTGTGTGATTCTCGTATGATAGAAATGTGTGGTTGAATGCCAAAGGCACTTTGTGAGGGCGCTAATGACCCTGGAAGTTGATGCGCCCAAAAAAAAGAAGAATATTTATGTTTTATTAATGGAAAACATTATTTAGATCAGATAACATAGGCAAAAAGTAGCTTATTTAACTAATTAATTCAATTCTGTGCAGCACAATTAATTCTCGTTTAGATTTTAAACTCCTAGAGCATAATCCAGCCATGGTGAAACCATGACAGTACTGGATTCTAGTTATCTTTCTACAACCAGCGAAACTGGCAATTAACGGAAGAAAATAGTAGCTGTTAATTTATATGCCATTATGCGGCCCATTCACTGAACTTTATAATCCAATTGTCATTGTTTATATTATATTGTAATAGTGGCCAGATGTGGTCGTGATTTTTTTTTTGTTGTTAAAAATGAAACTCATTACTCCTTCGTATTAACCCATAATTTATAGAGTGAATTAGAGAGAAAATAGAATAAAAAGAGGAAAATAGATGGAGTGACCGAGTCAAGAGTGATTTTATTAGCACAGACCGAACTGTGAGTGTTGAATGAACGGTGCAGCTAGTTAGAACTCTTGCTGGTTCTAATGGTTGATTAGCTAGATTGAGCTAGCCAGAAGAGAACTTTCTAGCGTTGCCTGTAAGATAAGTTTCTTGACAGAGAGCCGAGTGAATACAACAGATTTCTTCTTAGAAGTTGTTAATTATCACAATTCTTTGAGGGTTGTTTGGAAACGTTTGAATAATAGTATATAAACTATGGAATACTTGTTTTCAGGCAAACTGTTTCCTTCTTTAAATATTTATTTAGGATTTACTTAGGTTCTAATCTTGTCGAGTTTAAACTCAATTTTTTGGTAGCTCATGGAAGGTATAGCTTGATAATATTAAAGGTTGTAGCCCATTTAGTGCAGATGGGCAATACAGAGGAAAAAATTGCGTGTTGAGGTTCGCCATAGATTAAAGCTAAGGAACATGAAGCTTTCAACCAAGCAATAAAAAAAACCTAGTATTAATTGTAAAATTTGCTTGTTTTTATTTATTTTAGCAAATATTTTCAATCATTTGCTGTTACTTTCATTAAAAGTTATATTAGAGATCTTTGTGCTTATATTTTTGTCAATAGCGAAAGAAAATTCATAAAATTATGAATGTAAATATATTGTGAGTGAGATATGAATAAGTTTAGGGAGGAAATGATTCTTGAGTTTGGGAAAATGGTGTTAACCTTCTGGTCTAGAATGATGTGGAAGTCGAAGCGGCCATCAGGAAGTCGTAGCGCTTGCTTACACAGCTTGGACCTGCAACTATTCGGGGCTTTTAAGATTATGATATACTAGTTCACTATTAAACAAAATAATACCATGGGATCGTGAGTCACCAGGCCGGAATACCATCCTGAGCCTCACGAGTTATATGAAGATTTTGTAGTGATGGTGATCTTGCAATGAGATAATAGTGGCCTTCTGTTTTATTATTATTATTATTATTATTATTATTTTTTTTGGAGGAGTCATACTGGTTGGATTGTTCACGGGATAAGATACACCAGCACGGCCTTATCCACTTTTCCACCAATCTGCTACTTTTTCTCAACCGAGACCAGATATCCAGGCCCATGAAGGCAAGCGAGTGGATGAGACAGGACTTAACCTCTCTTTTTAAATAATACATGTTTTTCTTCAACAGATATAACAATTTACATTGATAAGAATATAAAAAAACTTCTAAGTGAATGTTGTCCATTAAAAAGGGTAAGTTTAACTTCAGAAAGTTAAGATTAAATTTAAGCAACATTATATTAGATATTCTGATATAAATATCACAAAAACCATGTTAAATTCCTTTTCAAATATTTAATTGAAGAAATATTTTATTTAATATTTCTTAACATATTTTAGCGATTTCATTCAAACATTAAAGTTTATTTAAATGAAAGATGCCAATCTGACATTCTTTTTTTTTATATGTTAAAAGATTAAAAAAACATTTTTAACCTTTAAATATTAAATATAAGACTTTAGCCACTGATTTTAGTGGAATAAATGTCCACATTTTTCAAGTTGTAGAAAAAAAAATTTTTTTTTATTATGAGCTATAAAAAGTAGAGAGACATATATTATATTTTTTTTAAGAGAGATATATTTTTCCCGATTATGATGTACCCATTGCAAACTGCCCCCCTGATTAAACTTGGGACGGACCTTTTTAAGAAGGAACGGATATAATTATCCGAAGAAGTGTAAAAGCTATGCTGGGGTTGCCGGCGAATACCTCCACGGAAATGTTGTATGCCCCACGCCGTCACCGAGGACTCGGGCTGCTGCGCTGTCAGTGGGAAGCCCCACTGCAGCATTGGTCTATCGCGCAGAAATTAGCGACAGTGCCCGACTCTATTTTCCAGGCCTGCTTCGATTATAACGCGGAGGCCGTTGAATGTGCCAAGCGTCTGAGTGTGGACATAAATGATCAACACGATATGCCCAGTATTAGGAAAGTTAGGCAATGTTTACGGGATGACGCCTTTGGGAAATGGGCGAACTGTAGATGGCAGGGCATCGGGGTTCGTCACTTCCGCGATAACCCGAAAAGTAACCAGTTCTTTTTCAGCAAGACGCTTCTCTCAGAATCCGAGTGGACCAACGCCCTTAAGCTGAATGTTAACTATGCTCCGTTGCGTGGTGTTCCCGGAGTTGGTGGTCAAACCGTAGGAGATATTGGGCCCCTCCGTAAATGCGGCAGAGAGAACGAAACACCTTCCCATGTGTTAGGTAGCTGCCCGGACAATATGCTCCTTGTGACGCGCCGCCACCATAACGCCAAGCATAGGGTCATGTAGCTTATGGCTGAGAAGGGCTGCACGTGCCTTGAGGAGGTATACGCGGTTGACGATGATGGTTCCACCAGGTATGCCGACATCGTTGCCTTCCATCCGAATAAGAAGCTTGCCTGGATTATAGATCCCACTATTCGGTTTGAGAATAACAGCGATGACCAGGCCAAGAAAATTGATAAAGAGAAGCAGAGCATATACAGTAAATGTATAGCTTACTATAAAGAAAGGTTTCGCGATGGGTATGGTGAGAGAGAATTCCGTGTCCGTGGTCTGTGGTTTGGATCCCGAGGCACTATACCGAGGTTGACAGGTCAATTTTTTGACGAGGTCGGGATAGACCGTCAACACCTGACGATTTTGGCGGAGTCGATTATGTTGGGACTCCCTAGGGATTTTAAATTCTCATTTGTATCATTGATAGACGACTTTATTACAGTTATCTTGTTGATGGTTGCATGACGGTTTCCTCTTTGGTGGGAAGTGTGATTGGATTGATTATACGTATTATGTTTGCATGTTTATTCAGGACACTAGCTACAATTTGGGCTAATGATTCAAGACTTTCCAATCACCTGTCAAACTATATATCTACGGACTGATCGGCATGCTTCTTGTGACGCGCCGCCACCATAACGCCAAGCATACGGTCATGGAGCTTATGGCTGAGAAGGGCTACACGTGCCTTGAGGAGGTATACGCGGTTGACGATGATGGTTCCATCGTCTTCTTTAAAAAAAAATAAAACAAAGCTATTTTCTTATTTAATAAAACTTGTTACTAAAAAAAGTATTATGAATTGTGTGAACAACTTTCACATAAAATTATGATTTTGACTAAAGGAGCTGTGATTTATATTAAATAAACAGTTATATAACACATAACGCTGATAGGTATATAGTTACATTAGGCAGAAGTAGAATACTATACCTCGTTTGGAATGTTTGCTTTCTATCGAAGTTTATATTTATATAAAATTTTTCTTGTTTACTTTGAAATGTTTTTTAAAAAAATTGAATTTATTTTTTTATTTAATCTACATAATTTATGTTTATTACCTTTGGTTATATTTAAAGATAATAACACAATAATGGTAATAATAATATTGCTCCCGTAATCTCCCCCACGCCGGCGACCAAGTCGATAATAAAAGAGGGGAAGTGTGGAAAGGATCAACTACAAATGACTTCACCCCACTCTGCCAAGCAAGATATTACTAAGTTGGATGCCAACTAAGATATTAGTCCATTTCAGCTCGAGTTGCAATAGAAGAGAAAGATATTTAAAGGATGTGGGGCGCTATTGACCGTATATTGTCGATGCACCCAAAAAAACAAAAAACAAAAAAACCAAATAACAAAATGCTACTCTCAGAAAGTAAATAATAATAACCAAATAATACTCCACATACTGGGAAAAATTTCAATAACACTACAAAACAGACAGAAAATTCTCTACATATGAATCCACGTATATTGAATTACATGTACATATTATTTTCTTCTTCTATAGAAATATACACAATACGTACTATAGATAAGCACAAAATATTATTAAATTATAAAAAAATATTATACATTTAAAATAAATTGTCTTAATTTTGATCAGCTGATACATAAGTGCTCAATAATTTATTTAACCCGGGAGAACTCGCACCATGAGATTTTCTCTCACGCTTGAAGAAAAACACTCGTAATCCGGAAGTGAGAGTAGTGAGAGATCCTAAGTTTCGTCTAGCTGAGTTTTTATCTTTTGTTGACTTCCTCTTGAAATATTTTTCCTCTCAGTCTTGTGTTAGCTTCAGGTGAGGAAGTTAAACAAAAATATTCTAAACCGTGAGTGAATCTCTCACGCGCTAGTGTTCGCGTTACGTTTTTATAAGTAAGTAATTTTCTGTTTGTATAACATTTTTGGTTTACTGGTGACGCAAAATTAGTTTTTCTTTTGAATTTTAGATTTTTTAAATTCATATGAGTCGTGGAAAACATATGGCCGAGATGGGGGAAAGCGTTGTACGATCTCCATAAGTGGCATTTTTCAGGATATTTATTTACTTTATATTTTCCTGTTAATTTTATTTATGTTAATTTTTTTTCCCTTAGAATATTTGTCATGGATTCCTAATACCGAACAGGCGTAAAACTGAAGTTCTCCCCAACCTTGTAGACAACAAAAACCTGCTTTGATGCTGAGGAAAGTGATTCAGAGCAATCAGGTATAGAAGAGAAAGATAAACTCGAAAACGACGATCCTGAGAACTGCTTGTGCGGTAACGACAAAACTACTGTTTGGCATGTTTTCGCTCCCCGTGAAAATGTGCGCAGAAGGAAACAGAACATCGTTATCCATCTTCCAGGTGTGAAAACTATTGCAAAGTAAGCTAAAACTCCGTTGAAATGTTGGAGTCTTTTTTTCCATAATAGAGGACTGGATGAATTTATATCCAAATGTAAAGAAAATTACCAAGTTGGTGAATACTGTACTATAGATGAAATGTTGGAACCGTTTCGGGGACGTTGCAATTTTCGGCAATACATCCCTAGTAAACCAGCAAAATATTTCCTCAAAGTGTTTTCATTAGCAGATGCACGTAAACCCAAATTGTGATACGTGTCCAAAATGTGCTGTTACTGAATAATTCAACACAAATTATATTTTTTATATTGATTTTTGCTCCAGTTTTCTTTTTTTTTTGTAAATAAAAAAGTGTTATTTATATTTTTATATTGATATTTGTTAAGTTTATGTGTGTATTTATATTTATAAATATAATGTCGTTTACTTAATTGGTATTTAGAAGCTAATAATATTATTATGTGGTGAAAAAATATGAAAATTGGGGTGTGAGAGAAAGTCTCACGCGCGAGTTCTTGCTATTCATTTTTTCTAGCGAGTTCTCCCGGGTTAACACAAATAATTGAGGAGCAATCATATTGCAATCGGAGAAATAAAATTCTTCCTTTAACTATTTGTAAATAGGGCAATTCAATCAAAACCCACTAAGCATGCAAAATATTTTTTTTGTTAAAAGTTGCCTATAACAATGTAAGGCACCGCCTACAGCTATATCACTCTATACGTCACATGAGGCGTGACATATTTCCCATATAACTTCGGTGACCATTTCATTTTTCTGGAAAAATTTATTTTTGGGGGGTTTGTGGGGGGGGGGATGCGTGGCCTAAGGCATTCTAATAAAGTGCTTGTTTCCTACATTATTTGATCCTTTCATCTATATTGGTAATAATAATAAAAATTAAATATGCTGGCAAAATTCCAAGTTAGAAAAAAATCATCAGAGATACTTTCCGGTGATAGCCTGCTTCTTTTTGTGATCATTAACCAGTTTTGGGGGGGCGTTCGCCCATCATCAGGATATTTTTGATAAAACAGTGTGATAAAATACACTTGCACAGATCAATATAAGGCACCACCTTCAGCTATATCACTCCATACGTCACATGAGGCATGACATATCTCCCATATAACTTTGGCGACCATTTCATTTTTGTTCTTTTTCAAATTTTGCTCAGTACAAGTCTATGTTATCACACTGTTTTGACAAAAACATAGTGATGATGGTCGAACGCTCTGATGAAACCGGTCGATGGCCACAAAAAGAAGCAGGCTATCACTGATGCTTTCCAGCTCTCTGCGAAACCAACCACAACAACTTTAAAGAAAATCGGTGGGCTAAAACTGCGACTTCATTGAATATACTACCTATTTTTCAGCGAATTTTTTGTCTTAAATAAACTAAGCATTATATAACAAGTTGTTCTTTTAAAAAAACAACACATACATATATATAAATAGATTTATCACTTTGGTTTTTAACGCTTTACTGAATAAGTAGCTTTTCCGTGAAATTAAAAAAAATCTTAAAACATGATTTAATAATTACATTGATTTAATTATCAATATAATTATTGTTATTATAACAATATTATTATTAATAATATTTATTATATTATTGTTAACCTAATTATTGAATTAATTATTTTTTTTATTTTTTTTTTTTTTAAAGAGGAGGTGAAATGCTTTTTACGCACAAAGTGCCGGACTCCCAACTAAATGGCCTACCGGCTAAAACACCCCCCCTTCATCACCGAACCTAGCCTGGATTCACTTGTGCAGTATTACATCAGGCTAGGCCCCCCAACCTGACCCTAATTAGGGATTCGCATCCTCCTCATCCAACTCCCTTTTTTTACATATTAAGACTTCTCTAGCAAATGTACTTACCGCTCTCCAATTCGCTCTGCTTGTGAGAATTATACTTTGGAATCGGTCAGGAGCCCACAGGCCGACGCTCCCCTCCAAATCCCTTCTGAGACGACTCCACCTTTCACACTCAAAAAAGGTGTGATGGGCATTGTCTCTCACCCCTGTACAATGGGGGCAGTTCCCTCCTGGCCTCTTGCCCATTTTCCTCAGATAATCTCGGAAGTAGCCGTGCCCAGTGAGGAACTGGGTGAGATAGTAATCTACCTCACCGAAAGACCTCCTGGTCCAACTATTCACGTCCGAGATTAACTCCGAGGTCCACCTTCCTCTAGTTTCCTCCAGCCATGCGGTCTGCCATTCCGACATAGTACGTAGCCGCTCCTCTCGAGCGACTGCTGCTTTGTCCACTTCCCTCCTTCTCCCAAAGATTCTCTTCCTTTCGTAGGCGAGAAGTTTAATGGGAATGACTCCTGCAATTACCAATATAGCTGGCTCGGTATGCAGAGGCTATCCGGAGAGCACCGAGCCTCTACACCCGCGCCAGTCTTTTTCTGTATGTTTCTCTGTTAAGGGCGTCCGCCCAAACTTCTGCCCCATACAGCAATATTGAGTGTGCAACACTCATCAAAACTTTGCGGGTATGGGCCCTAGGTCCCCCGAAGTTGCTCATCAGCCTACTTAACCTACCCACGCTTATAGACGCTTTTTCCGCGGCCCTCTGAATATGCTTACCAAAGGTTAGCTTCACGTCAATCGTCACTCCCAGGTATTTAATAGCCTCCGTAGAAACTATTGTCTTGGAATCTATTGAATTAATTATATTAATTTAATAAAATACATTGATAATTGATTTTAAAACAAGATTTAACATTACATTAATAATGTAACAGGATAAGGATTCTTTTATGTTGACATTTGATTCTAGCTTAGTAATTATTCGCTTTTTATTGATTCTATATGTATATTTTTGTGGGTTAATTTTTTTCTAAATGAGTTTTAGAATTAATTCTCAATTTTTTATTTATATATTATGAAAGTATAGATTTAGTTAATTAATTGAATTTTGGCCAATATTGTGCCAACATTAGCAGGGTTATACAATAGGATTAAGTGAATTTTTTTGTTTATTTGTATTTATTTTGATTTTGTTCATTTAAGATAAAAAGTTTAGAATGAAATTAGGATTTTTTGTTGGATGATTATTGGAATATTTAAATATGAAAGTTTAATGTGAAACAAGGATTAAGAGACCCCCATTATTGTAAACAGTAAATTGGTAATTTTATTGTTAATAGTTATGGTTTTAAAATTAAAAGAACTTGTCGGTAATTTAGTCTGTTCAGAGGAATCTGCCCTATGAAATCGCCTATTATATATACGTATATGTATGCGATGTTTTTTTTTATAAAAAGTGTTACAGCCATTTTGGAAAAACCTGTGAAAAACTGAAGAAAAAAACAATTCATTCAGTAAATTGATGAATTGCAAAATTTGACCTTTATATCAGGATAGATAGATAGATAGATAAATAGATAGATAGATACTTTATTCACACAGCACCAAAGGTACAGAATAGTGTCAAAAAAAATGTTTCCATCAATTTACAGAGGCACTCGTTTATGGAGTAATTATTTTTTTTTTTATAAATTTAAGGCGCGTCAACATCTATGGTCATTGGCGCCCGGAGCCTTCTCAGTGCACTGCCGGCCTCCAGATAGTATTCTCTCGTTACAGGCAACACTGTCAGTCACCGAACAGTGAGGCCGTAAAGGCCCCTAGGAAGAAAAAATCTAAGGGTAGCACAGCTGAACTCGAACCCGGGAATTCCGCGTGGGAGTCCTGTACGCTAACCACTTAGCTATTCCCCTCCCTTCTATGGAGTAATAATTTTTATTTTGTAAATAATATATTTTAAGTTCCTGTTAAAATTTATTTTGTGATAAGCTCATCTGAAGCAAAGAATCAGGCAAACAATTATCGATATTAGCGGCCATATATATAGTAGGCTTTTTCCGACTTTTAAAGTTCGAAGTGCACACACCTCCAATAAGTTTTTTTGCCTTGTCTTTATGTTATGTAGTTCCCCTGTACGCCTAAACTTGTTTGGATTTTCTTTTTACAAACAGGTTAATCGTGAAAATAGTTCGCGAAAACTTGTATCCTTTCTAACCTTGCATATTATTCTCCACGACCTTGTAATGGCATTCAGCAGAATGGCATCCAGCAGAGAGAAGAGAGGCTCTCTCTGGTTAACAGAGACTACTCTCTGACTTAGGCAGGCTAGAGTGGGAGAACCTAAGCCAGTGAGAATCTATCTAGAGGATATCTATCAGATTCAACCATATATCGCATCGTGTCATATCTCTACTCCCATCTTTTATTCTATCAAAATCATTATAAAGTCCAGTGAAGTTTGCGTAAACTTATAGCTACATTATAACAGTGTCTTCATATCTCGTTTATTCAATCAAATCCAATTTCTCTCTTCAACAACTCCATTAATGGCATCCAGCAGAGAGAAGAGAGGCTCTCTCTGGATGCCATTCTGCTGGATGCCATTACAACCTTCTTCTGATACTTGAAAGCATTCCCCACAACATTAAGCCATAAGTCATGACTGAATGGAACAGCGCATAGTAGGCCGTCTTCAGTCCTTCAATGGTCAGTACGTCAGTCAGTCGCCACATCAAATAACACAGTCTACTTAATTTCCCCTCATTTTTCCTCAATTAAGATACCATAATTTAATTTAGTATCCAGTATTATAACCTAGATAGCATCATAGTTTAGCGTGTATAGCTAGTTTAGCATCATAGTTTAGTTTATAGGATCATAGTTTAATTAGCTAAAGAAAACATAAGCTAAAAACATTCTGCGATTTTCCGTCTTTTGAGATGTTCCCCCCCCCACTTTTACAGATTATTTGGTAATAAACATTTTATCTTACTCAAGTAACCTCAAAACCTCAATGTAACTATTTCCTCAATGCAAACTAAATTTCGGCAACGATCGTAAAAAATTCCTAAAAAAAAATTTCGAAATTTTGTCACTAAGAAACAAAACCTTAAAATACATCTTTTTCTAGATTAAAACATTAAAAAACAGTTTTTTTTTTAAAACAAACATAAATAATTACATTTTCTGAAACAATTGGTTTGTATTTTTACTAGGGAAAGTTTACACAAAAAAAACGATTTCTCAATATGCCTATACACGCACAAACATATATACAACGAGACAACTAGTTTCCGGTTAAAAATTGCGTTTATAATTTCCTATTGCTACAAAAAAAAGGAAAAAAACATGTAGTAATTGATTTCTTCATCAAGTTTCAATATCTAATGTTTCTTTTAATTAAATAATTAACGATACAAAGTAGTGTATATATATTGACTTAATAACATTCTATATAAAGTTTAATACATTTCAAGATTACATTTCCAGCTGTCTTATAAATTACACATTTAATAAGTTACAATACTTATTATATAGCTGTTGCAATAGCTGTAATAATAACTTATATAATAACTGCTTATAACTACAGACGAGTTTTGGGGTCTTAATTAAATTTCTACGGCTCAGCATCATTAGAAACGGAAATGTCAAACACAAATGAAAGCGAAAATATAAATATCTAGTAAATATAAGTTTCCTTTTTAATAAAAATTAATTTTCAGATATTTCTCAAGAAGCAACAACTGCAAATTTAAATCTTTCCTCTAAAGTCTAAAATGCCACTTCAATATAATCTATGGGTTACAAAATCTATTTAATATTAAGGCACACATTAAACCATTGCTAGAATTCCAAAAATGTGAAGAAAATCCGTTTAAAGTACGGCTTTAAAGAATAGTTATTTCTTTTTATTTCTTGGTAAGGACACCAGCGAAATAAATAAATAAACATTATAAAAAATAAACCTGGCCGAACCTCAACCATCCATTTTTCATTATATATAATAAATAAATCAATATATATTTTGGACAATTTTTTATAAATATTAAAAAAATCTTCAACTCGCAGTAACATACTTCTCTTTTTACGCCGTACAGTTGCAGCCTCACGTTTTGTAATACTTCTAGCACTCTGATGATCATTTACTTTATAGTTTTAACATTCATTACGAGCCTATTCAGCAGTGGTGATTACAAGATTCACCAATTCAGATAGCGTCAATCTCTGGCGGATGCAAGTGGCTTATATTAACTTCATTCTACTATTTCAGAGTAAGATATTTATCCCATTTTTTCCTCTCCTTTATATCTTTACTCATTATTCATTGCTATTATAAGCTGACAGATGGCATTTATGCGATAACTGAAATCGCTCTGAAGGTAACCTAACATATTATTTTCTTCTTTATCAGTGCCTTCAGTCTCAGCTTAATATTTATTGTATTATTAACTGTTTCTCTATAATTCAAAGCTAAGTGACTCTTCACTGCCTGCTCAACTTATACATTCTGGGGAGACTTATTCATTTTCGAGGTCGGATGTGAGGCGGAGAACTGGGGAGGCGCTTTGTTCATCAATAAATTTATTATTATTTTTGACTTGGTGCTTTTTTCTGTCTTTGTTGCCCCACCTTTCTATTCATTACAGCAAGGCCTGCCAATGGTCTCCTTACGGAGTTCCTGCAGCGTTCTAAATTCCCGGAAACCATCTGTTGTTGCCGGATGAACTACTTACCGAGCTTGCAAATACGTAACAGCTATGATCAGCAGCATGCAAAAGTCACAGTTATAAATGGACTTTTACAGCGATATTCGAGAGTGTTGGAAAGGCGATTTCTTTTATTCACAAACCACCTAACTTCAGCGAAATGTAGCTTCATCACCAAAGGCCTGATGCGAGCACTAGGTGGATGACCTTCATTCAGTCCTTCTTTAACAATGTGAATATCAACCACTAAAATGCTATTCATTAAGTTTCAAAGTGATTCAAAATTAATAAAAATTATTTCCCTATTACAGCCAGTAATTAATTGAAAACAGTTGATGCAAGCAATTACTAAATAAGAGATCCACAAAAATATATATAAAGTTCCATTTACCAACTTGGTTTTTATACCTCAAAACTTTTTGGGTTCCACTTATACAATTTATGCATACAATTAAATTTCCTACTTTCTCTTACTCCTCCTAGTAAGAGAAAGTATTACGATCGTGCCAGATTTTCAAAATTGAATTCTTACCGGAAGTAGATATTTTGGGGTCCCCTGAATACGAAAATAATGTTTTTTAGCGACTGGTCTGAATGTTGTGCATGTGAAAGTGATAAAGACATTAAATATATGTCGAAACTTACAGTAAAGGAAACGTTTGTAATCATGTAGTGGCGATCCTCAATATTGAACTAAATTATTATTATGATAACTATTATTACTAACATATTTTAACCATTACATATACATTATATAGTTATTATATACGTTTATATAAGGTGTATATAAAGTTATAAGTATGTATTAATATAATTACATAATTATTTTTATATTACATAGATACCAAAGCACTTAAGTCTTCGGATTGTATATAAATTGAAGTGATTACAGACAGCTACAATAACTAGAATAAACTCCAGTGATATTTGAAATATAACGACCAGAAAACCTGTCCAGAAAATTTTTACTACTAAATATAATGCGTTTATCCGGTATTTTATCCGTCGTAGCATGCATATTAGTTATGCTCCTGACCGCTTTCGGATATTCATCCATCGTCAGAGCAAATTCACCAAGTTCGTGTAGAGAGTTCACTTCAACGAAATGTTTCTGTAGACTCACACTTGTTGGTTGTATATATGTGGGAAGGTTATAAGGTTATGTTACGACATGTGTGTATTTCATGACAAAGTGAAATTATTATAAATTGTGATTAGGCATTAAAAAATAGTGTATAATAAATAGCATGTTTTGAAGAATACTTTATAACTATATTTTTTAAGACGGATGTTAAGCATTTACGACGGATAAAATACCGGATGTTATCGAGCAATGCGGACCCAGCCCCATTTTCAGTAATGCGTTTATATTTGTGCAGGGATCTAAACCTGTCAATGACTAAGGCCAAGACAATGGCAGTAGATAGAGAAAGGTGGCGTCTCTTTTGCAGATCCTCTACACTGTGAGGTACAAGAGGAATCCGAATAAGTAACTAAGTAAGTAAGTTATATTTGTGCAAAAATAGCATGCAAAATTTGAAGAAAATCAATCGTACAATTTTAGATAAACTCTAAAATAATCAAATTACATTTCTGATTAACCGATTTTCCTAATAATTTTGGTATGTCAGGTCATCTTCATTATGGTTGAAGATGGACTTAAAACTAATTTTACTTTTTTTTAATATATGAAAAAAACCTATGACGCAACAGCCTATGAGGGGCCAAGGCTTGCCAGACGGCGATTTGAATAGGGGGGGGGGGCGTATGGTAAGCACGCCGCAGTTCCCACGCCGTTTTGTTCCGGCCTTTGCTACCTAGGGCGCTACTAACTGTAGCTTCCCACTTTTTATCACGATGCTGGGTCAACACCGACTTTGCCCCAGCAGGAATCGAACCCTGAATTCTTGCACAAAAGGCGAGTGCGCTAGCCACTAGACCAACGCGTGAGGACATGAAATGAAATCCAAGCCTAAAACCACAATACACCTCAAGTTGGCTATCGAAGTCTGTAACCACTATTGTAGCGCTGTATATTATAATTATAACATATTAAAAAATATTATTAAATTTAATTATTGGATTGATAATTAAAATAATATAATATAAATTGTTAAGAGTAAATTATTAGACACTTTAAGAGGTCTGAATCAGCAGTTTATTAATCCTTTACACTTCAACAAGTTCTAAAAATAAGGTTATTTATTGGACATTTAGCCAGTACACAGTTCAGGTTTATTACTTAATAACTCATTAAGGATTATGGAACACATCAGTTTTTTGCTTATTATTTAATTATCTACATATATAAGTAAATCAATTTTTTTTTTTTGTTTCACAGCCATTCGTTAGTAACTCATCTTACGAATAATAATTTCTTACATAATCAATATAATATATATATATATAATACAGTAAATTATATTTATATATAAAATACAGTAAATTACATTTATATATATATATATGTGCATACTTAGTAATGGCTATTTTTTTCAGACGGCCTTGAAGTTCAACTACCAAATCGGGTGTCCTGGACGGAGCAACACATACATTAATATTAACATTTTTTTTTTTTTTAACTAATTAAAATTTAACACGAACTAGGAACTCGAACTAGGAACCTGCCAGTTAAAAGTCCAAACTCATAACCACTACACCAACATCCGCCTCTTATTATATATTACGTATAATTATAATAAAATTTGTTTTTATCCCAAATACATTACTGTTATTATAATTATTTTATATAATCATAGAATAGGCTGGATCTTTTGATTTAAGCAAAACTTTTAATAATTGAGTTATATTAATTGGAATATGAATGCAAATCAAACAGTAGGACATTAATTGTTAATTGGCTGACAGCATATATATATATAGAAGCTTGTGCAGTTCATGTTAATTTTGCTCTTTCCATATTTAACGAGTTTTGAATGTAAAATGTATGAAGCAATGGAATATATTGGTGGGGGATAAATGAAAATAATTGAATGTGTGTGATTTTTTTTTTGTTTTTTAGTACATTTTTTTTTGTTTTTCATAATTTTATTGGTTTTAATTAAATAATTAAATATTAATGTAGTTAATTTCGTTAGGGTTTAAAATCTGACATGATTGCAATACAGCTCTTAAATCCATAAGAGAAAGTGAATAAAATATGATATTACGATGTAGGAGTCTAATTTCCTGTTTAAATTAAGTTAATAAAATATTTATTTATCTGCTAGTAATTATTAATAATTAATAATTAATTATTAATTATTTAATTACTAATAATAATATAAATTGGATAAGAATTGGGTTAAAGAGCGGACAAAGCGAAAAGTGAGAGAAAGCAATGAATATATAGTTAGAAGATCTCGGTAGAATATTTTTATAATGGAATAATAGAATGTTATGACGAGAGTTCAGCATAGTGCTTAGGAGGCACTCCAATTCTCAATAACCGAGTTCAGTTGTTGGGCTAGAAAGTCAGCTGTTAGGCAGAGTGGTATTAATACCACAATTTAAAATTTTATTTTTCATGTCAGTGAACGTTTATCATTCATTGCATCTTTCCGACGCTAATCACTTTTGACTGAATTCAATTATTGGAATAAATTAATTTTAAGATTAATCAAATGTCTAATAAAATATACACAATTTGTAAGAAACTTTGTCAATTAGAAATGTCGTATATAGCAGTGGTAAGGAACTGCAGAGGAAATGCTAGAGGATTTAAAGAAAGTAAGCGCTGCCAATGGACTTACATTGAACCCAGAAAAAAAAAACCAAAATCATGACCAATGCCAAGCGAACTCCAATTATAATAGAGAACGGGCGCATAGAGTACGTGGAAGAGTATAGATATTTGGGGCAAATTATATCAGTTAATCCGTCTTGTTAGACTCACGATGGTAGGAGCGGAGTGCGTTGTGCGTATAAAAGGGCACCACTCATGCAACTTCAGCAGGCGCAAAGGTGTGAGACAAGGAGATGCATTGGTATGTCCGTTGTTTAATCTGGCCCTCGAAAAGGTATTGCAGGATTCTGGGATACAGTCCAGTGAAACGATATTCCATAAGTCTGTCCAGATACTTGCTTATGCTGACGATATCGACATCATCGGGATATCGTTCGATTCTATGAAGAAGGCATTTCTCGATATGGAAAGGGTGGCTAAGAAGCTCGGGCTGGAGGTGAACAGGCAAAAACAAAATATATACATGCTGGTGGAGCGACAACCTTGGCTTTAGCGCAGTCTATAGCAATAGGCGATTATAGTTTTGAGCAAATGGATAGGTTTTGCTAATAGGTTCGCTGATTACTGGAAGCAATAACGTGTCCGAAGAGATAAGAAACAGAGTGATGGCGGCTAATAGATGCCAATTCGGACTAAACCTCCATATAAAAAGCCGTCTTGTTTCTAGAAACACGAAGATCCTGTTGTACAAAACTCTGATCCGCACAGTGCTCATCTATGGGTCTGAAACATGGACAATCTCCAAGAGTGATGAGAGAATCCTTTCAACATTCGAAAGAAGAATTTTAAGAAGGATCTTCGGACCAGTTAGGGAGGCCCAAAGCTGGAGAAGAAGAACCAATATGGAGATATTGAACATATATGGCGAGCCAGATGTAGTTAAAATAATTAGGCTCACTAGGCTGCAATGGGCAGGACATGTTGCAAGGATGGCAGAATATGAGGTGCCAAGAAAAGTCTTGGAAGAAAGACTTGACCGCCCGAGAAGAGTGGGCAGACCCAAACTGAGATGTGTTGATGGTTTAGGAGAAGATTCCAGAGTTTTGCTGGATGCGCGGAATTGGAAAACTGCAGCAAATGATAGAGATATCTGGCGGAGGCAAATAGAGGAGGCTCAATAATGGGCTGTAAAGCCAACAAAGAAGAGAATATCTGTTAATCAAAGTGGAAATAAAGAAGTAGGCAGCTGGATAAATTGTGGTTGGAATAAATACTGGTCATTCAAATGGATTTTCAAAGGTAATCACTCCAAAAACTTAAAAGTTAGGGTGGTAGTTAGATGTGTATATCCAGCAATACAGTATGGCTGCCAAACTTAGACACTAACTAAGAAATTGGACTGGAGAAACTGGAGTTGTTGCACAACTGGGGATGATGAGGAGTATACTGGGTGTTAGGAGAAATGACAGGATAAAGAATGCAGACATCCATAGGGAAATAGGAGTCAAGAATTTAGCTAGAAAGTACATCTGATTAAGTGGAGATAGGCTGGTCATGTGGCCAGGCTGGATGATCAGAGATGGTCCGGGATTTTGTACGAAATGGATTCCTAGAGACAGAAAGGGAAGAAGAGGCTGACCAGCTCTTAGATGGAGGGATTGTGGAGAAGGTGGGTGATGTATGGTGTAACAGCAACAAAACAGAGTAGAGAGAAGACAACCAAAGAGAGTAGAGAAAAGAGAAACGAACCCAGCCACTCTCTCGGACTAAAGTGGGAGAAACCAGATAAATACAGCAACGGACAGTCGAGAAAGACAGTTCACTAGAGTTCAATCTCGCCAGTCACTACGTATCATTCCACTCTACATTAACCACTCTCTACTGTAAAATCCAGGCAGACTGTGTCTCTTTGTTAATATACTAGTTAACCAGTGTTACACAAAGTCTTCTCATTTCATCAACAAGACCCAAATTCTCTTCATCTTACTTTCCCATTATATATGGTGTAGAATGGCCAGAGATAAAGAGAGATGGAGCAAGATTGTTCAGCGTGTTTTAAAGGTGTGAAGGTGCGGTGTTTTAGTTTCCAAAAAAAAAAAATATTAGTTTATTACAAAAATAAGATTGTTAAGAGAAATAATAGTCTATTAAAAAATAAATTACAAAAATAAAATAAAAAATTTAGTTGTAAAAACTTGAAAGATTATGGTTATGTTTGTGAATAATGGTACTATGGGACGATATAATTACATAACTCTGTATCCTCCTTTGCGAGAAGGCTTTTGTTCTAAATGAATGTCAATAAAGCTATTATTATTATTATATTAATGACGTCATAAATATAATTTGAATTAGTTATGATTTTCTTAAAAAAAAACTTCGATAAATTTAATATTTACTATTATAAAGGAAGTTTCGAAGCTATTGGACTAGTTAGACATTTAGTGGAGGATTTGGGGATTAAATATGAAAATCTACAACTTTTACTTGAAATATTTTTCCGATATGAAACCTTAGTATGGCCTCTTTATTCTCTATATTATAACCTTTCTTCTAACTATTTAAGATATAATATTGAGATTATACTGTCAGTAATGTGTGTGTTTGTGTATGTAATAACATCAACATCATCATCGCCTACCAATATTAATTATATTAAGTTCTATTTTTATTTGAAACATTTTATCGAGAAGAAAAACTACTTTGTAGGGTTCCGAGGGACATTTTGATATTACCCTTTTTCTAAAATTCCTTTCTTTATGGTGTACGGTTCCTACAGTACTTTATATTAACGCCCAGGGTTTTAGTCCCAGTTATTAGTTAGCGTTCTCGTTCATATCTGTTCTTACATTATTTCGACCCATCTCAATTATTGTAAATAATTATTGTCCTGACATATATATGAATACGATTTCCAATATGTTGTACAATTTCATTTTTCATTACAAGAAATTCCAATTGAAAGGAAAGTAGGATATTTTCTTACTTAATAAAAGTCATATATCTGTACATTTATTGAAGATAAATTTCTTTTTTTAAAAATTGTTTCTTATATTGATAAATATATTTGTATCGAATTTGATGTGCTACAAAAACGAAACTTGGTGGATCTAGTTCTGCAATATTTAAATATAACCAGCCAGTTACATCTAGGAATTGCCATTTTTATTTAGGAAGTAACCCAGCATACAGCATGCAATGAGATTTACAAATTATATTCATCATTATAAATTATAAAAATAAATAAATAAATAAATAAATAAAAGAGCCATTATACCAAATTTTCAGCGCTAATTATTCATTTTCGTGTACTTTTTTTTAAAACTAATATTTAATAACGTTGTCCTTCAAACCAATAATTAACACTATGGACATTTCCTAGCAAGTAATATTAATAATATATAGAAATATATTAATCTATCATTTTTCTATTGAATATTATTTTTACTATCTCTTACTCCAAGTAAGAGGAAGTGTTGTAATCAATGCCAAATTTTCTATATCGAGTTTTCTCCGGAAATATACATTTTGAGGTCCTCTCATCCAAAAAAGTAGCTTTAAGAAAATAGTCTGTGTGTATGAGCAATATAGCACAAACATAAAAAATCGTAGAAAGTTCAAACTTGATATTCCGTTTAGGTATCACCATAGGATCCAACAGTAGGTTTTCTGTCAAAATTCCTCAACCGGAAGTACCACTTTACTAAATGATTTTTTTTTTTTTACTTTTTTGCGATTTTCTCAAACGATTTGCTTAAAATATGGTGTATCAACTAAACATACACAGAACTACAACTTTTATTTGAATCATTTCTCCAGAAAAATTCATTTAAGGGTACTTTTGGGGGGAGGGTTGGGTTTAGGTTTTCCTCTAAAGTGCTATTTCATTTATTACACAATTCTACCATCTATATAATATTAATTAGATGAATTCGATAAATATTGAAGTGATTAATTAGATAAATTTTACAGTTTGTGTACCAAAATTTATTGAAATTCGTCGGAAACTGAAAACACTGATCGGTAAAAGCGCACTTCTGATTTACTAATTTTCTTGAAATTCGGAATTTTGGCCAAAATCTATTTATTTCTAATTAATTTTGTTTGGATGATAGAATTGTATAATCAACTATGATAGTACTTTAAAGAAAAACATAACCCTACCATCAACCCCTGAAAGTGCGCTTAAATGAATTTTCCCAGAGAAATGTTTTAAATAAAAGTTTTAGATCTTTGTATGTTTAGTTTATATAAGAAGTTTCAAGAATATTGTCGGAGCCATTTTTGGGAAAATGACGAAAAAGTAAAAAAAAAAAAATCATTCAGTAAGGTGGTAAAGTAAACGCACTTCCGGTTATCCGATTTATTTCAAACTCGCAATTTCAACAACATATCTAATTCTAATTAATATTATTTAGATGACAGAATTGTTTAATAAACTGAAATAGCACTTAAGATGATAACCTGCCCTTAAACTAATTTTTACAGAAGGGAAGGGATTAGCTCAGTGGTAGCGCGCTGGACTAGCAACGCGGAGATCACGGGTTCGAATCCAGCCGTGCTACCCTTAGATTTTCTCTTCCTAGGAGCCTCTACAGCTCACTGTCCGGTGATGGACAGTGTTGTCTGTAACGAAAGAACACTGTCCGGAGGCCGGCAGTGCACTGAGAAGGCTCCGGGCGCAAATGACCACAGATGTTGAGACGCCTTAAATTTAAAAAAAAAAAAAAAAAAAAAAAAAATTTTACACAGAAATATTTCAAATAAAAATTGTATATCATTGTACGTATAGTTGATATATGATTTTTAAAGAAAATCGTTGGAGCTATTTTTGAGAAAAACGCAAAAAAGTAAAAAAAAAATAAACGGACTAGTAAAGTGAGTAATTTTGACAGATAACGTACAGTCAGATCCCATGGTGATACCTAAACGGAATATCAAGTTTGAACTTTCTACGGTTTTTTTGTTTTTAAGCTGTTCACATTTTTTTAAAAAAAAAAACACTTTTTTAGACTCAGGGGACCTCAAAACGGATATTTCTGGTGAAAACTGGATATTGTAAATTTGAAACGGTTACAATACTTTCTCTTAACTAGGAGTGAGGAGAAAGTAAAAATTGGTCAATTACAATTCTCTAAAATTCAGTATGAAAAGTCATGTGAATATTTCATACCAAAATTTTTAAAAAAATAAATTGAAAATTATGAATTAAATTTATCAGTTTTGATTTGATATTGGCACCAGTTAGAATATGATCATTTTCTAAACCCATCTTTCTTTAATTTAATAGCTCTGCAAAAGTAACCTTAAAAATCAATCTTTGAACTTCAAGATCTTGTTGCAACCTTAGCCTTGCTACGAATTAACTGCTGAACAGGATATGTTGCGCTCCTGGGGTGTGTGTGTGTGTGTGTGTGTGTGTGGGTTATCAAAATATTTCGAACAAAAAAAAAAAAAATAATTATTGTTGGCTTCCGTTTGATCAACCTTACAGGTTGATATCCCGTTTAAATGCCACTTATTCCTTCTAATATCAAGGTTTAGGTCAAAATTCGTTAACCGGAAGTGTAATTTTTGTTGAATTTTTTTATTTCAGTTTTTTGTGATTTCCTATTTATATGCAGGCCTATCAGGGGCGGGTGTTGGTGTATTGGTTATGAGTATGGACTTGTAAGTGGGAGGACCCCAGTTCGAGTCCAGCGTATAACTAAATTTTATATTTGTTTAAAAAATGTTAATAGTAAAGTAGGTGCTTCCGCCCCCGTCCACGACACCTAATTTGGTAGTTGGACGTTAAGCCCGCCTGAAAAAATAGGCATTACTTACTTTACTTTTACAGGCCTATCACTTTTATTTGTAATTTTTTCCAATTTTTTTTTTTTTTTTTTTTTTTTACTCCTAAGAGGAAGTATTGTAATAGTGCCAAATTTTCGATATGGAGTTTTCACTGGAAATATCCGTTTTGAGGTCCCCTGACTCCAAAAAAGTGGTTTTTTAGCCAATGTGAACATGAGCATATCTCGAAATTAAAAAAACCGTAATAAGTTGAAACATGATATTCCGTTTAGATATCATCAGGGATCTGACAGTACATTATCTGTTAAAATTCCTCAATCGGAAAAACCCACTTTACTCAACCAGAAGTACCATTTTACTCGTTGTTTTGGTTTTTACTTTTTTTGCGATTTCCTTAAAAATAGTTCCGTCAATTTTCTCTATACTTGAAGTATCAACTATACAGACAAAGAGCTACAACTTTTATTTTTAAAACATTTATACAAAAAAATTCATTTAAAGGCACTTTTTCACGGGAGAGGTCGGATTATGTTTTCGTCTATTAGACATATTCGTATTTCAGTTTATTAGACAATTCTGTTATTTGAATAATGTTAATTAGAATTAAATATGTTGTTGAAATTCCGCAGTTATCGGAAAAAAATCGGATAACCGGAAGTGCATTTACTTTACCACTTTACTAAATGATTTTTTTCACTTCTTTAAGACTATTCTCAAATTTTCGACAAATTTCATTAAATTTTTGGTACACAAACTATAAAATTTATCAATTATAAATTTGAGAACTGGAGGAGTAAGAGAAAGTTATGTGTGTGAGTGTTTCACACCAGATTTGTTTTTTTTTTTTTTTTTTTTTTTTGGAGGGCTAGCTGCAACGACCATTTCTGAGGTATATGTATGGTCTTTTTTTTTTTTTTTTTTTTTTTTTTTTTTGGAGGGTTAGCTGCAACGCCATTTCTGTATGGTATATGTATGGTTCTACCATCTATACGATATTAAGGTAGTTTGAAATGGTTGCTAGTTTGTATAGAATCGGTACTTAAGTGCGACTGATTCTATACAAACTAGCAACCATTTCAAACTACCTTAATATCGTATAGATGGTAGAACCATACATATACCATACAGAAATGGCGTTGCAGCTAACCCTCCAAAAAAAAAAAAAAAAAAAAAAAAAAAAAAAAAAAAAAAAAAAAAAAAAAAAAAAAAAAAAAAAAAAAATCTGTTGTGAAACACTCACACATATAACTTTCTCTTACTCCAGTTCTCAAAATTGTAATTGATAAATGCTCATTGGGGGCCCGGACGGAGCTTCGAGTAGTGGGGTCCGATGTCTTTCACGGACCTCCCTCAGGTATCTGGTTGGATTCCTCACTGGGCATTGTGGTTTAAGGAGGCATCTCTATATAATGGGACTTGTGCCTGACCCCTTTTGTAGAGTTTGTGAAACTGAGGAAGAAACACCCATGCATCTGATGACGAACTGTTTGGGTTGTGAGGAGATTAGGTTTAGGAACTTCGGCCGGAATAGGATGTCGGTAGAGGATCTTAAGCTGTGTCCTTTTAAGGTTTTGGTCCGATTTGTTCGGTCTGTTGTGAAACTTAGATGGTTGAATCCTGGGCCTGGATTTGTATTCTAGACCCAGTGGTTGTTATTCTTTAGGGGTAGCTATATGGGCCCTGGGGGGCTTTGGATAGCGTAGGGTTTTGCCCTCCCCTTTCGCGAATAATAATAATAAGTGCGACTTCTTATACATTCATATTATTTATATATTACACATACAGTACAGTCGTACTAATAAAAAAAAATCATATATGAATAATTAAAAAAAAAAATCATTTAAATACCTTTATAATCTGAGGAACTGGCCATATTTGCAATCTTTTCGCAATAGTTTCAATTATAACACTGAAATATAATATTTTTAAATTTTATTACAATGTAAGATTGATTTTAATCACTAATTTTTTATTTTATTTTTTATTTTGTTGTACATAAATATAAATTTATCAGTAGATATTTATTTTTTTTGCCATTCTTTAATCCATATTGAGATAATTCAATTTAATGATAAAAATTTAATATTGATAAACAATTTAATCTAGATGCATGTTGTTGACTTAAAAAACAAATAAAAAAAAGTTTTTCCGCTCATATTTATTAATAATATAGATTTTTATATTTATTTAGATGATTTCACAAATTTGTGTAGCCATTTAGGTTGGTATTCTGCTTTCGTATTGTTTACCTAACACACCACAAAATACGCTTAGGAACCTAAAAATTAATCAACATATTCATTATGTTATATTTTAGGGTTAAATGTACTAAGTATAAAATAGAAATATAATTTTTTTGTTTTATTTTTAAATTTAGGGTTTTGTAAGTAGACAGCGATCGAGCAAGCTTACTCGTATTGCAAATTTCAGGAAAAATCACTATTTAAACATGTCCTATGAGTTATAAATTTTAAAATGTTATAAATGCAGGTTTAAATTAAAAAAAAAAAAAAAAAAGCTGATGTGAAACACTCACACGACTTTCTCTTGATGCAAATTACACAGTTGTAAATAATCATTTTTTTTTTCAAACTCATAAATCTTATTACTAGATGTATAATTGTCTTTCATATTATATCAATTGGAGAATTTAAACTAAAGAAATTAAAAATTTTTCTTGAGGGAATCATAACCTTACCTCTACTCCAAAACGACCTTTTGGGGAAAAAGTTGATAGTAAAAAGTAATGCCTATTTTTTTTAGGCAGATGAAATGTTATGATGTGATTTTGTGTAATTGTAGTAGCACGAGCGGTGTTGTAGAAAAAGGGCTTGTAAGTGTGCAAGTTTAAAAGAGAATTAATTATTAGCAATAATAAAGAAATCACACTGTTTTTAAAATAGCTATATTCTCTAAGAGAAATTAATTTACTTTAGATTATCACAACAATAAGCTTATAAATTAACTGGAATAAACTGTAATGTTATAACACAACTCAAAAGCCTCCTCCTTGAATTCTAGAACAAGTCTGTCTTGAAAGAATGTTTTCTCTTTGTCCGTTTAGTGCCTCCCCTGTGAGGAGAAGGGGGTAGTACAATGCCAGTAACTGGACTTCTTCTACCTGGCTTGCCCTTTTGCAAGAGAATGTCACATATCTAGATATTTTTGATTTATTTATGAATTAATATATTTCTAAGTTTCTTGCATCCATCACACAGGCTTAACGTCCAAAACTATCAAAATTAGGTGTAGCAGACGGGAGCGGAAGCATCTACTATACTATTAACATTTTTTTTAAACGAATAACGAAATTTAGCTGTTAAACGTTGGACTCGAAACTGGGGGACCCTCCCCAGCTACAAGTCCATGCTCATAACCACTACGCCAACACCCGCAATAGTATGATTTTCCAAATCACACACCAGGCTTTTCACCGATTTGACCGAACGGAAAGAATTTGAAAGTTTCACGCCTCGCCAATATACCACATAGTCAAATGATTCAAAGACCCATAGTTTATGCACATATAGCGCTAATATTTTTGACAGAATATATTGTATCCAAAAATTATATCATTAATATAATGATTCCATAGATTTGCTCAGACATTCAAAAAACATATGTCCACCTAAATTCAGAGTTGGGCTAAATGGAATTTGACTAAAAATTCGGAATAACATGACTGGATGACATAGTCTTAGTCACAGAAATGTCTGATGACTAAAGTTTTAATTTTGTTTAATCGCTGGATGATTGGATCATTTTTACAGATTAATTTAGAAATTATGAGTAAACGATTGGTTTAATCTGTAGTCAGTTAGTTATTAATCATTAATCATTTGTAATAATAAAAAATATAAAAAAAAATCTGGTGTGAAACACTCACACAACTTTCTCTTACTTCAGTTCTCAAAATTATAATTGACAAATTTTATAGTTTGTGTTCCAAATTTAATAAAATTCGACGAAAACTGAAAAAACTGTTCACTTAAAAGCACACTTCCGGTTAACTAATTCCATCCATTTATTTCTAATTAATTTTGTTTGGATCATAACATTGTGTAATCAACTATGATAGCACTTTAGAGAAAAACATAACCCCATCCCTCCCCTAAAAGTGTCATTAAATGAATTTTCCCAGAGAAATGTTTTAAATAAAAGTTATAGATCATTGTATGTTTAGTTTATATAAGAAGTTTCAAGAAAATTGTCGAAGCCATTTTTGAGAAAATCGCGAAAAAGTAAAAAAAAAAAAAAAAAATAATTTAGTAAAGTGGTAAAGTAAACGCACTTCCGGTCATACGATTTTTTGAAACTCGGAATTTCAGCAAAATATTTAATTCTAAATAACATTATTTAGATGATGGAATTGTTTAATAAACTGAAATAGCACTTTAGATGAAAACCTAACCCCTGCCCTCTCCCATAACTGCCCTTAAATGAATTTTTCCAGAGAAATGTTTCAAATAAAAGTTGTGGCTCATTGTATGTGGACTTGGTATACCAAGTTTGAAGAAAGTCGTTAGAGCCATTTTTGAGAAAAACGCAAAAAAGGTAAAAAAAAAACAAACAAATTAAGTGGTACTTCCGGTTGAGTAATTTTGACAGATGACCCACTGTCAGTTGCCATGGTGATACCTAAACGGAATATCAAGTTTCAACTTTCTACGGTTTTTCGTTTTTGAGATATGCTGTTCACATACACACACAGCGACCCACCACACACACACAGACACACACACGGACACACACACACAGACCATTTGCTAAAAACTACTTTTTTGGACTCAGGGGACCCTAAAACGGATATTTCCGGTGAAAATTCGATATCGAAAATTTGACACGATTACAATACTTCCTCTTACTAGGAGTAAGAGAAAGTAAAAATTTTAATTATTATATTAATAAATAGTCATTTTATGGGTCGTGTAGAAGGTCTATGTACACTTAGCAATCTCGATTGCTTGTTTTTCTTAATTTTTAAGAACATTGTTGAACAAAGAATATAAATCATACATAACATTTTTCAGACAAAATAACCTTTTAAGACCCTGTAAAGATCAAAATTAATTTTTTTTTACTAATTTATTATCTTTTTATTAGCAATTTTTACCAAATTACTCTATGGTAATTCTATCCGTTGTAGCATGCATATTCCTTTTGTTACTGACCAGTTGTGGATTTTCATCCAGCGTCAGAAAAAAAATTCATCAAGTTCGTTTAGAAAGTTCATTTCAACGCAATGTTTCTTTTACACTCACAAATTTGGTTGGTCAAATTACTCTTTTTTTTTTGAATAAATTCACCTCCCCCCTTATTTTGAACAATTTTTCCACTAAAAAAAATAATTTTCTTAAATTAAACTATTTAAACTTTTATCCTTTCCAATTTCTCGAAAAATGTTTTCTCATTTGAATATTCTGCATATAATAGAATAGAAGCGGGGGGGGGGGACTCATTCCACTGCGACCTACAAGTCGAGGTCTATTGTGGATCCCCTTGAGTTACAGAACAGCCCCTAGCTTTGCTCTCCTAATCAATCCTAGCAAAGCTGAGAGCGGCTCCGTCATGAAGCTTCCAGCTTCGGGATTGCCCGTCCCCAATTGAAGAAACCTAATCCTCGCCAGGCCGGCGCACTTACAAAGGATGTGTGCCGGGGGTCTTCCTCTTCTACCTTGCAGAATCGGCATACCGCACTATCCGCAAGTTGTAGGTGGTGCATGTGTCTATTCAGCCTACAATGCCCTGTTAGTAGACGCACAATTAACCTTATATCCCTTCGGGTATGGCTCAGTAGGTCTCTGGTAAATTTAGGCAAATGTCTTTTAATGAAGAGCTTTGCCTGCCTCTGTCCTGGTGTTCCCTCCCACCGACGCAGACGCTGATCTTCTATCCAGCCCCTGATAGAAGTTTGGATGAGACACCTGGACAAGCCGCAGAAGGGTTCGAGGCCTATAAGGTATCCTGCAAACCCTCCCTCGCTAGGGCATCCGCTCTCTCATTGCCCAGGAACCCCGCATGTTCCGGCACCCAAGCGAGTGTCAGTTTATTCCGAGTACCCACCTCGGTGAGGGTAAGTAGGCAGTCACACACCAGTCTTGAGACTATTTGGTGTGAGGAAAGTGCCTTCAGGGCTGCCTGACTGTCGGTGTATATGGCCACTCTTCTACACACTATCCTTTGCCTTATAATCTCCCTAGCGCAGAGTTTCAACGCCACGACTTCAGCCTAAAAGACCGTGGCGTACTTTCCTAGGCTGGCCTTAATTTTAACTTTAGGCCTGCCCCCCGTAGACCCCAGCTCCGACCCCAGTCGGAGTTTTGGATCCATCTGTGTACCAGATCGAGTTACCGAATAGCGGTGGGTTACAGCCCCATTCGCCTCTGCTCGGTAATATTCTGTATACTACAAACCAAGTCCAATTTATTAATCCACCTTTGAACCAATTTATACATTGGTTGGAAGAAAGATTTATATTGAATTAAAAATGTTATATTATACGAAAAAAAAGCAACATAAATAAGTAAAAGTAAAAATAATGACTGATTTTTCGAGGTTTTAATGAGCGAAGTCATTACCTAATGATTATATGTGTTATAACTAATGATTGATAATTAATCACGGACTAACGACTAAAATTTAATTCACGCTTAATACTATATTCACACGTCTAATGACTAATGAATAGATATTGATTAATTCGACAAACGGCTGAAATTAATCACTGCTGATTTTTCAATAATAATAATAATAATAATATTAATCATGTCGATTAATTTCTAAAATTAATTTTTAAATAAAATTTTATAAAATTTAGTTTTAAGAGCAGGAGGGAAAAAAAAATAAATAAATAAAAACAAAGCATAGTCCAGTATCTGTATACATTTATTGTAACAATGTTATAAAAGTACCAGAAGTAACAATAAGAACCATTAGTGTTAAGTAAACTTAGATATAAACAGGTGCCCGCTCCTGTTTACACGCTAAGAGAGTAATACGCTGAGAGACTGAAAGCAGGGCAGTTGTTGCCTTTTGTTTTCTTTTTTTCCCCACTTATTTTGTGAGCTTCTCATTACGCCTAGTGGATTCTCCCCCTCCTTTCATGGAATGTAAATAAAAAGTAGTGTTGGTGACTGTGCTGTCATCATGGAGGGGCTGGAAAATTGATGAAATACCTGATGAAATGCCAAAGAGAAGAGATTTTCCGCTCATCTAACAGAGAGAAAACTCAAGAGAAAAGTGGAAAATTCGGCCAAATTTCACAGTGAGTACAATTTGAAATACAAACATACAGTATTTTATTGTAAAATGGTATTCAAATCGTCAGGCCTTAAAATTATGAGATATTTATACGGCAATGGCCGGAGAAGTTTTTAAAGATTTTTTTACATTTCTGGTACTTTTTTTCTTTCGGGTGTCCTTCTTCAGGAGTTCTGGAAGGAAAATTTGGAAAAAGGTGCATTATTGTACAGTATTGCCGTGAAGAAATTACTTTCCCATATCCCTCTAGTAAGAGGAAATATTATAATCGTGTCAAATTTTCGATATCGAGTTTTCACCAGAAATATCCGTTTTGAGGTCCCCTGAGTTCAAAAAAAGTGGTCAGCATAGCTCAAAAACGAAAAACCATAGAAAGTTGAAATTTGGTATTCCGTTTAAGTATCACCATAGGATCTGACAGTACGTTATCTGTCAAAATTCCTCAACCGGAAGTACCACTTTACAAGTCTTTTTCTTTTTTTTTTTTTTACTTTTTTGCAATTTTCTCAAAAATGGCTCCGACGATTTTCTTCAAAACTCGTTATATCAGCTACACATTCAAAGAGCTACAAATTTTATTTGAAACATTTCACCAGAAAAAATCATTTAAGGGCACTTTTGGGGGAGGAGAGGGGTTATGCTATCATTTAAAGTGCTATTTCAGTTTATTAGACAATTCTGTCATCCAAATAATATTAATTAAAATTAAATATGTTGTTGAAATTCCGAGTTTTAAAAACATATACGATGACCGAAAGTTTGTTTACATTATTAAATAATTTTTTCACTTATTTGCGATTTTCTCAAAAATGGCTCCGACAATTTCTAAAAACTTCCTATATAAATTACACATACAAACATCTACAATTTCTATTTAAAACATTTCTCTGGGAAAATTCATGAAGGGCACTTGTTGGGGAAGGGTTGGGGTTATGTTTTTCTCTAAAATGCTATCATACTTTTTTGATTATACAATACTATCATCCAAACAAAATTAATTAGAAATAAATAGATTGCCAAAATTCGGCGTTTCACGGAATTGAGCGTTTACTGAAAAGTTTTTCAGTTTTCTTACTCTAATTTCATTAAATCTGGCACGTCAACTATAAAATTTATCTATTATAATTTTGAGAACTGGAGAGTAAGAGAAAGTTGTGTGAGTGTTTCACACAGTTTTTTTTTTTTTTGGCCAAAAGTATTTTATATAATTTCTTGTGTGGATAAGTATTTATTTTTTTATATGTTAGTTTCAGTTTCTGTTGATCCCAAGTAAAAGTAAAGTAAGTAAATTAATGCCTATTTTTTCGGAAGCACCTGCTATACTATTAATATTTTTCATACCAATAATATAAAATTTAATAGTTATACGCGGGGGATTCGAACTGGTGTTCTCCCACTTACAAGTCCGTGCTCTTAACCACTACACTAACACCCACCCCAATATTTGGAAGATAATTTTCCATTAGTTTACTTGAAGTTTTAGAACATGTCGTTTTATTTTGTTAAATTATTTACTAATATTTTTTTATATTTCTAATATTTTTCCTATCGGCGAAATGTTTTTATGTGGTGTTTATGGAACTGGTGGCACATGATAATAAATATGATTTTTTTTTTATACGTATTCAAGTCTATTTTACTCTTCTATTTTTTAACATTTTTTGTATTGTTGGTACTTTGTTTTTTATTTCTTTTTCAGAGGTAACTATTTTCTCTATAAAATATTCTTTTACCGGAACTGGCCACAATACTATTTCCCTTTTTATTTATTTTTTTTATTTCCTTTTCCCTTACTCATTTATTCTTTTTCCGTTCATTTTCCGGCATATCTCTACTTATTTTTTATTTTTTAACCCTACCTTATTCCACTGCTGATTGTAGGGCATTTTAATGTACACCGACTTCCTCTCTGAATTTTTGGTTTAACACGTGGCTAACTCTAGTTGAAATGGGCCCGATTCTGCCCTTATTAACAGTTTAAAAGAACATTGCTAACGTTTAAATAAAATATTCTGAATTGAACCAATTTCCAATTGTTTTTCCCTGCAAGTCAAAATTGACTTCATTGATCTAGGAGTCATCTCAGCCTAACTGATTAACATCCTCCTCATCAGCAAAACATACGCACACAATACCATTTGTAGTCAGTGGACAAGCAGATATATACACAAATTAGATTTCAACTCACATATAATTGGATATAGCAATACTTTATAAACGATTATTTTATGCACAAATGTTGACACAACGGATTTACTATACCTCAGAGAAAAAATGACTCTGTAGCCTGTCCCAACACACATCTAACATCAACAACTTTTGTGGGTAAGTTTTCATGTTGCTAGACTACGATAGCCGTAGATAATACCAAGTGGAGGCAGTAGCCCATTTACTGGTAGAGAGAGGCTTTCAAACATTTCACACAGAAATGTATTACAAAGCTTGCAAACAGATACCATTCAGAATCCAATGTTGATTTTACGATTATTAAATATTTTACAAGTTAGAAATTGAGAAATAGAGCTTATACACTCAGTGCTTCTTAATGTCCCCTGGATACGTGTGATTTTCTGGGAACATTTCTAGCTAGTCATTTTACGTATTTCCTTCCCATTTTATGTTTTTTTTTTTAAAAATCAATAACATATTATTTTAATTGGTGTCAGGCACTAAGTCCCCTAGACTCTGTGTAGACAAGTTTAAATGTATTACACAATTTTGTGTAATAGTGGCAAAGAGAATGATGATTCGCAGACGCAACTCATTATTGCACTTTTACTCAGAATTTAGATTTTATGAACCAGAAATGATAATGAGTAAAAAAGGAGAAAATTGAGTGACAGAGCATAGAGCGGTATTAGTAGCGTAAATATAGCTAGTGAATTCTTCTTGGTTACCCATCGGACTATTAGCTAGACTGGGTAGGTTGGAGAAATTGGTATATAATAAAGGCTTCTTGACAGAGAATTGAGTGAAAGCAGTTGTTGCTTATTTTAACTTCATAAACTTTTTGTTGTAGATTTCTTGATTGTAATTTCGTTAGCTCTGAGATGCATGTTTCTAGACTCTGGCTTCACCCTTTTTGAGAATGATTTTAGTCCCTTCGAATTTTGATTTGTAAGTTTTTCAAATGACAAACTCGGAACTTCTGCTGAGTTTTTATATGATTTTTTTTTTTTTGGAACTTGTTAAAGCTTGAGCTGGGAACTTGAATGTCATAAATTTTGGTTCATTTAGCACAGGTAGGACTAATGCGCGTTAAGGTGCGCTGTAAGAAATAAACAGCGATGTGGTATGGTCGGCGCCAAAAATTTAAAGCAGCAAAGCAGTTGTTTTGTATTTACTTTATTCCATTACACTTACCTTTGATGCTAGAGCGGGAAGGATTTCGTTTCCAATAAAAGTACAAACCGGGTAGACTCAATATTGTGAGAAAAAGTGGGGAAAGCAACCTATAGTATCAGACCTGGTGGCAAAGGCTAGAACTAAACGACAATAACAACCACGTGGTGCTTACCTCATAAATAAAATGTGCTCTGGTTTTTCATATCCCGTTGTGCTTTGGGTATGGTTAATTTTTATATACTAGGAAAAAAATATATAATTATTATTGCTATTATTATTATTATTATTATTATTGTGATGGATGCAAGAAACTTGAAATAATATTAAATTATAAATAAATCAAAATTAAGAAAATGATTGACATTCCCTTGCAAAAGGACAAGACCAGGTATACAAGTCCAGTTACTCGTACGGTTCAAGAACAATTATGGCAATTGTACTAACCCTTCTCCTCACAGGGGAGGAATTGAAGAAACAAAGAGAAGAGATATTTTATGGACAGACTTGTGCTAGAAATCAAAGTGGAAACATATACCAGTATTACGTTATAAGAAATTATTATAAGCTATTGTGATATTCAAAGTAACTTAATTTCTCTTAGAGAATATATTTAATTTAAACTACCAGTGTGTTCTTAATTATTCTTATATTCTATCTCAAACAAACATACAAGCCCTTTTCGCTAAAACGCTCACGCCACAAGCTACCTACACACATCCACACCATAACATTACATTATTAAAGAGAATAATTTTAAAATGAATAATTAATAATAAATCCAGGAAATAAAAATCATTCCAAATAAATCAAAGTGCATCATTCCTTTACCTAAATGGAAACATTCTTGAATAAATCTTTTTATGCAATACTCTTTTCCAGCCATCTATAGACCGTGACTGCATCTCCCAAGTAGGTAAATGGTTTACTTGGAAACCTTTATAAAGAATTAAATTATGCTAAACTAAACAAGCATTAAAATCTGCTTGTTTGCTAGCTGGTAAGTTTGCCCAGCACACAATATTTAACACTACAGTACAAACAATGTGAGCATATACCGGCTTCTTTTGTTACTGATGATACTTGCTGACTTTTTGCATTATTTTATAGGATGGCTGAACGGATTAACTTGAAACAAAACCGTAAACTGTTCAGTCTAAAAAAAAATTTGCCACATTTTAAATGTTCCTATTTTTTACCATTGTTGGGATTTGTAAGATACTTATAAGTGAGTTAAATATAATAATTATTTCTTAATTTTGTTAGTATAATTATATGTAAAAATGATAGATTCTCTTTAAAAATCAAATTTACTCATTTACTCATCAGTAAGAAAAAGTTAATTATAAAAATGACAGGTTTATATCTTGCATTACCAAGTATATATAGAAAATCATTACACTTTTACAATCGATTAATTGGTATATTAAATCAATTATTCATCTAAGGATTTTTTAATGGAGAGAGGGGTTATGCTTTCCAAAAATGTCGTTATATATCGTTACTGATAAAATGTCGGTCAATTTGTTATTATAGTTTACATTAAATTAACTCTACTCAATGGTATGCTTAAAAAATTTAAAGTTGCAAAACACTTGAGTTTCCGGGTTGATACTGCATTAGTAATTTGCTAAAAACCAACGTTTAACCCATATTGCAGTGAGCCTTTTCAGGATCCTTACACCTTGAAAGTTAAAGAAAGCCAGCATTCAAGATCTATGGACCCTGAAGAAGCTCATTGTAATATGGGCGATACTTCGGTTTCTAGCAAACCATTGACGCGGTCTCAACTCAGAAACTCAATTTCTTTTTTTTTTTTTCATGAAAATGGCCGCGGAAACTTGAAAGATCCAAATTGAAGTTCCCCCTTACCCCGTAACTTATTTACTCAATATATTGGAATTTTATTATTTTATTTGTTATAAGAATTGATTTTTATGTTTTAGTGACAATATTTGCGACAAAATTTAAAATTTTTTTTATTTTTTATTTCAATTTTCTGCGCATCCCTACTTCAGCGTATCACATAGTTAAGAAATGTTTGCCTGCAAGAGAATTCTACTTTCTACTTTACAGAATTATTTGCAAAGATTTTACTGACTATCTCTGGATCAAGTAAGATTTTCAATTTTTCAACAACTATAAAAAGCTTTACAAATCGCAATTGTAATTGCTTTTTTTTTTTTTTTTTTGCAAACTCATGAGGGGCAACAAAATTTTCCTGCGGTTTCACAGATGAGACAACAAAAAAAAAGTGTGTCGGAGCGTTTCTTCTAGGTTATTTCAGAATATGCAGTGGTTTTCAGAGCGTCAACAACGGTGATACGGAAACGGAAGTAATTCTATAGGTTGGTCAACACCACTTATCTAAAAATGAGTATAATAAAAGGAAGGCCGCGTATTTTTTTTTTTTAAATAAAAAATCGAAAGCTACAATATTTATTATCCAAGAAAAGGATTAAAACTGATTTAAGCAAAATACGAACCAATTAGGATGACTGAAGTGAGAAGTCGTTTATTCGTGACTAAGTTGTGACTTGGGGGGGGGGGGCATATAATAATTGCCAACTCTGCTTCTTTCAGCCCATCTAGGCTTCATCTACTACCAAGCTGTGGTAATGGCTTAACACAGGTATCATATACCGACAATTTATACGGCTGCCAGATAAAAGGTGGGTCATAATAATGGAAGTATTTTTTTTTTTAATCTGCGTTATTTTGTTGTTATCAATCCAAAATTGTCGAACTTTCTTTAAGCCAGAGTTAGGCTAGAAGGGATAAAAGACAATGCTGACTAAGTTTCCCGACCTCTCTTCTAACGATTGTCTTGTACCTGGATTTTACACTTTTGCCAGCCACCTTGCATTTTTCTGTCAAATTAAATATATTTCCAAAATTATTTCAATTTTTCCAATTTCCATTTTCCACTACTTAATCATCATTATTCATATCTTAGTAGGTAATTTTACTTTATAATTTTTGAATTTGTGTTAAAGTGATGAGTCAACAAGAAAATTGAAATCACTGAGACAGAAAAATATATAATATTTAAATTTGTATTCATTTTAAAATCTACTTTGAAGTATTTTCAGGTTTTAATGTAAATCTTAAATATATATATATATATATAATGAAGGCACCTTCTTACAAAAATTATTTAATAAAATAAATACCTCTGTGTTTAATTAGTTGACTGTGTAGCATATTTTTTTAAATAAAATTTATTGATAAAGTTTTTATTTAACCTTATTTATTCTTTATGTAAATATTTCTTATAAATAAAATAAAAAAATGGGAAATGGAATATATATATTTAATAATTATAGAATGGTTTTTTTGTTTGTTTGTTTTAATTATTATATAACTTAAAAAGATTTTACTATAGTGAAAAAAATTTAAAAAAATGTTCAGGTATAATTAAATATATTAATTTTATTGGAAATATAATGGTAGCGGGATTTGATGGTAGACTGAATGAACACATGAACTGTCACTAAACTCACAATTTATATATTTATGATTTTACTGGGTAAAAGAAGAAGAGGAATACGAGCAAGTAGAGAGTGTAGCCGAGCGATTAGTGAATGGTGGTAACGTGATGAATTTAGAATGTTTTTGCGAACCACTTGAAGAGTGATGTGATAAGGCTAATAACTTACCTGTTCTAACCATAGTGAGCTAGTATCGCTAGTGAGATGAATTTTCCTAGATTGTATAGTAACTCTCCATGAATTTATAACTGATAGTCTCATACTCTTCAAAGTTAAGTTAGTATAGCTTCCTTTAAAGGTGGTTTGGCGACTATCATAGTTTACATCACCGTTCCCTGTAACTTTCATAGTTGAAGCCCATTTACCAATAAATTGCACTGGGCATGTCAGAGGGTGTCAGCGCTTTGATTCCGTTGCTAATGAAAGTATTAAATACAGCGTTTCTGTGGCGAATTTGTTGGCTATTGCTTCCATTACAGAAATAACAGTCTACATTTCTGATTAATAGTATAAATTGTTAAGAAGAGGATTGAAATAAGTTTAAAAAAACAACCAATGTGAATGGCCGAATTGAGAAAATGCAGGAGATACGATAAATCTAAAGTTGGTATTTTTTGAAACTTATTCAAATAATAATATGGATAAAAATCATTTACATACGAATAGTATTTAATTACCTAATAAGAAAATTATTAATTCCATAAACGATGTAAATAATCAAAATGATAACTGTAAAAATCTGGTGTGAAACACTCACACAACTTTCTCTTACTGCAGTTCTCAAAAATATAATTGACAAATTTTATAGTTTGTGTACCAAATTAAATCAAATACGACGAAAACTGAAAAAAAAAAAAACGTTCAGTAAAAGCGCACTTCCGGTAAACTAATTTCCTTGAAACTCGGAATTTTGGCCATCCATTTATTTCTAATTAATATTGTTTCGATGATAGAATTGTACAATCAACTATGATAGCACTTTAGAGAAAAACATAACCGTAACCGTCCCCTAAAAGTGATATTAAATGAATTTTCCTAGAGAAATGTTTTAAATAAAAGTTGTACATCTCTGTATGTTTAGTTTATTTAGGAAGTTTCAAGAAAATTGTCAGAGCCATTTTTGAGAAAATCGCAATATTTAAAAAAAAAAAACAAGCAAAGTGGTACTTCCGGTTGAAGAATTTTGACAGATGACTCACTATCAGATGCCATGGTGATACCTAAACGGAATATCAAGTTTCAACTTTCTACGGTTTTTCGTTTTGAGCTATGCTGTTCACATACATACACACACACCATTTGCTAAAAACCACTTCTTTGGACTCAGGGGACCTCAAAACGGATATTTCCGGTGAAAATTCGATATCGAAATTTGACACGATTACAATGCTTCCTGTTACAAGGAGTAAGAGAAAGTAACAATTGCAATAAATAAAATACACCAATATAAAGAGCAGTTTATATTATATTCTTCTATTAGCGAAGTCTACAAATCACAAAAAGATAAGGCTGGACAGTTGAGCTAGAGTAATCGCTTCCCACGTAGAATGACTGGCCTGGACAGTTACACCCATAAACAATATTGCTTGCTGGTACAATTACTCGTAAATAATAGTTATTTATTTGCACACGCCAGTTCATATTTGTTCACATGAGCACAAGCGAACGACTGAACAAGACTTATAAAAGGACATTCTCTCGTAATAATTATTACATTGTTTTCCTACAACAGTTAAACTGGTTAAAAAACGGATATAAAAACTGCTAAGAAATAAACTCTGGAGGGAATGTTAACTTTAGACATGTTAAATTTAAAACATTTTAGTTAAAGTTGAGCAAAATTATATAATATGTTTTTTGTAATAATTAATTAATTTATTGTTTAAACTGAATTCAAAATGTTAATACTTTATGTTTAATTTAAAAACTTCTACTTTATTTTTAATAATAATTTCATCATTTTTAGCAATTTCATGTAAAATATTATGATATATTTATATTGAAAAATTGCTAATGCCATCTTTATTAATCTCTAAAGATTAATGACTGTCCGGTTTAATTAGAGGCTGTTCAATTTTTGTAGAATAATAATTCGTCAAATTATTCAACTGCACTGTAGAAAATCGTTTTGTTTTTTTCTTGTTTTTTTTCATGATACTTATTAATCAAAATGTGAGTAAATTAATACATTTTTTTTTTTTTTTTTGGAAGTATTGCGATTGAGTCAAAGTTTCGAAACTCAAATTTCACGTAAAATACATGTTTGAGTTTCCTCTGAGTACGAAAAAGAAAATGTTCAGGTTTTATATCTCTCTAGTACAGGCTAACTGGATTTCTTGTGTGCGATATATCATCGTCATTTCTTCGCCTTTATAATATGTGCGATGGTGTACGCAGGTTTCCGACGAAACATTGTCAGGAAGAAAAAGTTTGAAAGGAATAAAGTTCAAATTGATAATTGTATTAACTGCAGTTTTTTTTTTTTGTGAAGTAGTCCGTTGCACTGCGACCTGTGGTCGCGGAGGTGCTATGCCCCTTGGTGCAATAGGATATCCTACAGCATCCTCTTACCTATGGGCAGGCCTCTCACCTACAGAACCCCCACTAGGTAAGATTCCTAAGGAATCTTAATATCCTGGAGGACTCTAAGGAGGGTACGTATCTTCTTCCTCCTAGTAACTTCCCAGGATCCTGAATCTTCTCTGAATGCTAGGATAGTAGGCCGTTAGGAAATATATTGGAGTTTCCACCATCTCCCTACAGAATCTTCACATGCTGTCACTCTCAGGAATCCAGCATCGTCAGGAATCCTCCGATTCTACAATACCCCCGGGAGAAAACCGTAAAGAATGCGGAGCTTATTCCTTCAGTGGCCGATGCATGCTTCCGACCATTCTGAATAATAATTCCCCATCTGCAGATCATTTCCTACCTCAGTCCTGGGAAGGCGTATCAGAGTTGAGACCTCCTTGTTTTCTCCACCTTTTTGAGTTCCTGATCCTACAAGCCCAAGAATACTTGCAGTAAGAAAGAAAGGCGTGTGAATATTTCACGCCAGATTTTTTATGTATCCATTACAGGATTCCCCGTTAACTTAGGGGAAAAAAAAAACAATGGCCTGGCTTAACTAGTTTAACTATTTTAAAGTTGTATAATTATTTATTTTGCTTTCTTTCTTGAACATTTTTTTTTTCTATTTTATTCTTACTTACTATTAAAAGGAAGTATTGTCATGTTGTGAAAATTTCATTTTCTGAAAATATACATTTTTCCAGTCCGTGAGTCACAAAAAGTGGATTTTTTTTTTTTTTTCAAATTTGTCTGTGTATGTGAGCGAATGTGTACAGCATAGTTCAAAAACGGAATATCATAGAAAGTACAAACTTTACATTCCGTTTAGAAATCAACATGGGATCCGACAGTAAGTTATCTGTCAAAATTCCTCAACCGGAAGTACCACTTTTCTACGATTGTCTTTAAAGTTGTTATAACAACTATATATATATTTATTTCAAAACATTTCTCTGGGAAAATCCATTTAAGGCGGCTTTTAGGGGAAGGACTGGCTGGGGTTATGTTTTCTTCTAAAGTGATAATTTAGTTTATTATACAATTCCTAAATTTAAATAATATTGATTACAATTAAATATGTTGCCATAACTCTGTGTTTGAAAAAATTCGTACAAAGAGAAATACGTATTTACTGAACTGTTTTTTTTCCTCCATAAAATTACACTAATTGTTATACTAATTAATTTATTACACTAAATTTATTATACTAATTATATGTATAATAGAGAAATATCACTTCTAATTTAAACTTTTGCCAAGATCGTTCATTTTATAGAGTTTTGGGTTTAGGGGTAAAGTTTAAGCTTTCCTAGAACAAGTAGTTTTATTAAGTTTAGAACCACCGATTGATATCACATTATAGGCAACTAAACATATTGGAAGAAAATTATAAGTAAGGAAGAAAATTTGTCATTTATATGTGAGTAAATTGCGGTAAGTCGGGTGAGTGATACACACGGGATTATTCTGTATTAATTTACTAATTTTATATTATAATTTCGAAATTTCTTTTAATATACAAAAATTTTTTTCTTAATTATTATTACTTTCAAGTAAATAACTAATTAAAATAATACTTCGATATAGTATATTATATCGAAACCCGAGAACTGAACATGCATGAAGATCTTTTCCACTTAGTGGCTATAAATGTCCCACTTGCTACCCAATCAGAAAATACTACACTCGTTATATTATATCAGCAACATCTACATATCTGTCAGTATTAAGGTGGGTGATAAATCTAAACTATATCAAATATTCCTATACATATATTACTAATTGCCTGAACATAAAATCTTTTATAATAAATTAATGAAAATCATAGCTATAAATAATCAGCAAATATTTTAGAATATCAAATAACCTACATATATAATTTATAGTCATTAAAAAAAATTGCATTAGAAATTACATTTTTTCCGTATTTTCTACTCATTTTCTCTTACTTCCAGGTAAGAGGAAGTACTGCGAATGTGCCAAATTTTTGAAGTTGTGTTTTCACTGTAAATACATGTTTTGAAGTCCCCTGAGTTTGAAAAATTAATGTTTTTTGCGTATAGTCTGCATATGAAAGGCTATTTATTAAGTAAATGTATATACGTATATTAACAAGATGAAGCTTTAAAACAAAATTATAAAAAAACAAAACAATAACTATAATACTATAAAATTATTCCACAATTTTTTCCCCTTCTCAGTTTTTATATTAGATGGGCGACTTATAATAATATATATACAGGGTGTAACAGCAACCTCTGGCAATACTTCGGGATATGGTTTGTCACTTTATTTGGAACAAAAAATTTCTAATAAACCATGCTCCGATTCGTTCGCCTTCAAAAGTTATTCTTCATTTTGCCTAAAATTTTCAATTTTCCTACTTTTTCTCATAAAATTGATTATATCTCAAAAAGTTTTTTACATAAATCATATTCAATTAACCATGGTCCGATTCGTTCGCCTTCAAAAGTTATTCTTCATTTTGCCTAAAATTTTCAATTTTCCTACTTTTTCTCATAAAATTGATTATATCTCAAAAAGTTTTTTACATAAATCATATTCAATTACATCTTTGGAAAGAGCATTAAATTTCCTATGAGAAACAGAAGTTTTATTTTAATTGACTTAATTATAAGGTTTTTCAGAGACATTAAACTCAACTCTACAGCGCTTCGCCTGTTAAAAACCACTTTTCAGTAATATTTTCTTATAAATTTCTTTAAGGCTAGCCTACGGTCCGGTTACAGAAAAAATATCTACATTTCACCAGCTCTCCAACGATAATAATATCATGGGGTTTCTTTCTTGTTTTCTTGAATAAAATGCGAAATAAATGTAAAAAACCACAAAATGAAAATTGAGAGGTGTTACAAAAATATCCTAAGATTAATTAATGATCCTGGAATGAACTTTGGAATTGTTATCTCACGATAGAAATCCGTCTGATTCTAATAAACAAAAGCATTTAGTCTTGATTTAGCTGGTCATACATTCAAAATGTCAAGAGTTCTTTGTCGAAGAATAGCGAGTTATGGTTTTTATTTGTGGGTTTTGTAACGGCAGCGCGGAAGCTGCAGCTGAGTATGCTAGCCGTTGGCCTAACAGGAAACCATATAAGCAGCTTATTAAAGACTAGGGAAAGCCGATTCTGTGAGAATAAACTACCGAGGAAACTTTGATCGTTCTTACGAAAATTCATATCAACGCATCTTGAATGTGTTTGATGTCGATTCTACCCTTAGCACACGCAGAGTGGCATTGTCGCTAGGTTTGTCAAATCAGACGGTGCAAGGTATCTTCGACGGGATGGTAGATATCTGTATCACGTGCAGCAAGTACAGTATTTGCTAGAACGTGATTACGCCTGTCGTACTCAATTCTGTATTTGGCTGCTACAACAAACAGCCCAGAATCGTCGTTTCCCCCAAAACATTTTGTGGACCGATGAGGCGACGCTTACTCGAAATGGTTCTTTAAACACCCGCAACATGCACTATTGGAGTGACAAGAATCCCCGTGCAACCAGAACGTCGTCAGAACGATCAGTTTCCTCGGTAGTTTATTCTCACAGAACCGGTTTCCCCTAGTCTTTAATACGCTGCTTATATGGTTTCCTGTTAGGCCAACGGCTAGCATACTCAGCTGCAGCTTCCGCGCTGCCGTTACAAAACCCACAAATAAAAACCATATCTCGCTATTCTATGAAAAAGAACTCTGGCATTTTGAATGTATGACCAGCTAAATCACGACTAAATGTTCTGTTAATTAGAATCAGACGAATTTCTATCGTGAGATAACAATTCCAAAGTTCATTACAGGATTATTAATTAATCTTGTGATATTTTTGTAACAGCTCTCAATTTTCATTTTGTGTTTTTTTTACATTTATTTCGCATTTTCTTTAAGAAAACAAGAAAGAAACCCCACGATATTATTATCGTTGGAAAGCTGGTGAAATGTAGATATTTTTTCTGTAACCGGACCGTACGCTAGCCTTAAAGAAATTTATAAGAAAATACTATTGAAAAGTGGTTTTTAACAGTCGAAGAGCTGTAGAGTTAAGTTTAAAGTCTCTGAAAAACCTAATAATTAATTCAATTAAAATAAAACTTCTGTTTCTTATAGGAAATTTAATGCTCTTTCCAAAGGTGTAATTGAATATGATTTATGTTGAAAAACTTTTTGAGATATAATCAATTTTATGAGAAAAAGTAGGAAAATTGAAAATTTTACAAAATGAAGAATAACTTTTGAAGGCGAACGAATCGGACCATGGTTTATTAGAAATTTTTTGTTCTAAATAAAGTGACAAACCATATCCCGAAGTATTGCCAGAGGTTGCTGTTACACCCTATATGTATATATAATATGAATTACATATTAAAGTAATTCAACTTCCAAATAGTAGGTTGCCAAAATTAGTAGCTCGAGAAATTATTTTTTGAAAAGGATTTCGTGGTATGAGGTATGGGAAAATATATGTTTGCAAAAATGGGAGTCCCACTATTTGATTTCACTAATTGTAATACAAGGAAAAGTAATTTGGAAAACTTTCTGAATAAACTGAAATTAAAAGGGGGGGGAGGAAATGCGATTGCCAGGGCGAGGAAAGGTGAACACTATTTGATTAACCCCAAACTTCTGTACAGTATGAGCTATATTAATAAGAAAAAGTTTGATGAGGCGAAATTAATATTTAAGGCGAAGGCAGAAGGCCATTATCTGAACTATAATCCATTCAATCCAGAGGCTAACCATCTTTGATCGTTATGTAATTTAAAACAGAAAGAAGTTGTGTTTGCACACTTCGTTGGGATTTGTCCGATACTGGCTCTCTGTAGGCTCCAATATTTCAATAAAATAAGATCATTGGAACGAGCAATCACTGTAAATATTTAAGGGCGGCCTTGCAGTATCGAGGAATATTCATTAAAGAATTCAATTATTAATTGTACTTTATTCTTTGGTTCAAGATTTTTTATTGTAAGTATTTTTGTAAGTAAAAAAGTGGCAATTAGGCAGACGGTTTCCTAACCATTGCCTGAAGAGTTATGTTTACTTTAAATGCAAATGAGACGAAATACTTTTATTCTTGTTTTTATATTTTTGATAAAATGTAAATATTTATGTATACTAGTTTCTAAATAAAACTTTATTTTATATATCTATATATACATTATAATGTGTTTGCTAATACAAAATTGTCGACATTTATTTTATTTTTATGTACTTTTTTATATTGTGTAATATTTATTGTGACAAGCCTTGTATGCATTTTATATGTACAAATGATTTGGAAGCAAAATTATCTATCTATCTATCTATGTGTGTCTGTGAGTGTGGGAACAAAATATATCTCAAACAGAAAAACAAGTTTCAAATGTATCTCAAACTTTAATATTCCGACTAAGTAATATCAACGCAACTGATACGGAAGTTCTGGCCAAAATCCGTCAGCCGAAACTGCGACTTGATGGCGTGTTTTCGGCGATTAGCTTGAAAAATGGTTCTAATGATTTTGTTTAAACTGCCTACATTATCTACATCATAAATATCTATCAATTTTATTTCTAAAATTTTCTAGGGAAAAAATTGATTTTTTGGAGAGGGGTTTTCTGGAGGGGGGACAGTCATTTTAAGCTTGCCTATAAAGTACTTTAATTCAATGTATAGAATATTATCAGAGACATTTTCCGTGATATTCTGCTTCTTTTTGTGGTCATCGACCGTTTCGGGCATTCGCCCATCTTCAGGATGCGTTTGTCACACACTGTGATAACACAGACTTGCACACAACAAATTCAGTTTAGACACTGACTAGTCTACTGACCTAGTTTAAGAGTTTAGTTTTTAAATACATTTAAAAAACTAGTCAGTGTGTAAACTGAATTTACTCTGTGCAAGTCTGTGTTATCACAATGTTTAACAAACGCATCCTGAAGATGGGCGAAAGCCCGAAACCGGTCGGTGAGCACAAAAAGAAGCAGGCTATCACGGACAACCAGAACAAATACAGTATTATTATACATTAGAAGCATATTTCAAATTTTTGAAGAAAATCGATGAACCGGATGTAATTTTCAAAATAAGTTTATAAGATTTTTTATTCCCCCTCCCTATAATTGAATCCTCCAATATTATACCAGATCACCAGTTAGGGTTCAGACGTCACCATTCTACAATACTATAGTGTCATCGCGTTGTTGACGCCATTGCATCCTCCCTTGAGAAGAAGGAATGTTGCTCGGGTGTTTTACTCGATATGAGGCAAGCCTTCGATCGAGTATGGCACCCGGGTCTGTTCTGGAAACTTAAGGGCATCCTCTCGTTTACCTATTATCTTTTCCTAAAGTCCTATTTGACAGACTGTTACTACCGGGTACAAATCGGAACCTCAGTCTCTCCTATCCATAAAGCCGAAGCGGGCGTTCCGCAAGGCAGTATCCTTGGTCCCATCCTGTACACAATATACACAGCAGATATCCCAACCCATCCAGAAACTGTTCTCCTTACCTATGCAGAGGACACCGCAATTCTATCCTCTCACCGAGACCCAGTAATAGCGCATAGAAATCTCCAAACCCATCTGTTCTCCTTAGAGAAATGGTTCAATAGATGGAATATCAAACTAAATGAAAATAAATCCCAAAATATTACATTCACCCTACGCCGCATCACTCTTCCACCAATCTATTACAATTTAATTTCTATCCCACCCTATCCTAATGTCGCTCGCTACCTTGGGTTGTTCATAGACAAAAAATTAAACTAGATCTCTCACACAGGACTGAAAAGAATTCAACTCAACAGACGCTATCGATTATTGAAATGACTACTGGACAACAGATCTAAACTGTCAGTAGACAAATAAAAGACTGATTTATACCTCAATATTAAAACCCATCTAGACGTACGGCATTGAGGTTTCAACAAAACGTTCCAACCTCCAAAGACGAGTAGAATCCCTTCAATGCAAAATCCTTCGCACCATCGTTAATGCTCCATTCATAGAGACCTTGAAATTCCATTCGTCAATCTAGTCGCCCGAACCTGATATAAAAAATTCCATCAATCCCTGCGCTCCCATGCTAATCCTTTAGTCCGCCACCTATCCTCCCGCACTATTCCCGATAAACCTCCCAGGCGTTTAAAACTTCAGTGGCCTTGCGATTTCCTTTCTTCAAGCTTTTGAAAGCAGTTAGCTCAGCTTATAGGGAGTGCGGGATTCTCCTCGAGTGCGTGCATGTTTATGTAAAGTGCAGTGCTAGTGCTACCAGTGTTACTTATAGCGTAGAAAACGCTGATGTAACAATTAATAAAAGATAAAAAATAAATTAATAAAAGAAAGTTTTTTAAAAATAATTTTCTCGAAAACGATCAAGAACGATTTCCTTTGAACCTGGGAATGTCTAACTGCACAGATATAAATGTATCACATTAGAAACATTTTCTTTTTTAAATAATTGATTTTACATAGATTTGCAACATTTGTGGCGTTAAATATGAAATAGATGAGGTTGGTTCTTATGTTATTGACATGCTCTTTACTTTCCTGGCGGCTTAGGTTGGTAGGTTGTGGTAATAGTCCTCCTCCCACCAACATATATTTATAATATGACTAATGAGGACAAGTTGAAGTTTAAAGAAAATTTGCAATTTTATAAATAATTGTATAAAAAATTGATTTTCACACCAGATTTTTCTTTCTTGTGATGAAATTGTTAGAAAGTTTGCTTTTGTAATTTTTAAAAAATATATTTATGTTTATTTTTTCTTGGATTTTGTCCAAACAATATGTATATTTAATCAAATATATCTATCCTTGTATTTAAACCAGTCAGCATCTAATTGTATGGGAAATTCCCCGAAGGCAACTACACATTATTATATTATAATAATTATTAATGTTATTTGAATTAATTAATTTAATTTTCTTATTTACGAACTTACTTCCATAATTTTCACTCATATTTTTTTTTTTTGTTTTGTTTATGCAAATTCAATGCTACCCATCTCCAGTTGTTTAGTCGGCATTTCCATTTAAATGTTCATAAAATATATTTTAGTATAAAATCTGCGGTTCCAACTTTTATTATTTATTTCAAAGTAAAATGAAATTATAATTTAAGAACGGGACTAGCTCAAAAACATATCTCATTCAGTGAAGCTGCATGAAAGCCGTCAGTACATTGAGAAGATTTCGGTTGTCGTCAATCATCAGAGATTGCTAAAAATTCTTTAAAAAAAAACAACTTAAAAATGGCAGTCTAGTATGCACGGTTAGTTGTTGTGTGGTTGGTTTCGCAGAGCTGGAAAGCATCAAAGATATTTTCCATGATAGCCTGCTTTTTTTTTTGTGGTCATTGACCAGTTTCGGGCGGTTGCCTATCATCAAAATGGTTTTTTGTCAAATAGTGTGATAATATAGATTTGCATAGAGCAAATTTAGTTGATACACTGATATTTAAATGTTTTTGTTAGAGCCTAACTAGGTTACGAGAGTATGGTACCTGAGTGGGAAAAACACATGTTTTCGTCATTAAAGGGGGGCATATTATACTCTTTCAAAATGGAAACATCCAACAAGTGGGGGGAAAACTACATTTTTTTAAGGAGATTTACTTTATGATTAATTATGTTGAGGGTTTTTTAGATTGAGGGTGCTGTGATTTTTTTAGGTTGTTGAGGTTTTTGTTTAGTGTTTTGTATTGTTTAGTGTTTAATAAGTTTGTCATTTATTTGGTCGTAGTAGTGAGTAAAATGGAACTAGGGATCCGATTGGCGAGTTCAATGTGTGTTTATAATTAACAATGTAATAAACAATGTGTTTAAAATTAATTACAAAGTTACAAAGATAGTTTACCCCAACGTGTTGGATGTTTCCATCTTTAAAGGGTATAGACCGAAATATGTGTTCTTCCCACTCAGCTACCATACCCTCGCAACCTAGTTAGGCCCTAATAAAAACATTAAAAGACCACTTTATCAACTAAATTTGCTCTCTGCAAATCTACTTTGTTTGACGAAAAGCATTCTGATGATGGACAAAAGCCCGAAACCGGTCGATGACCACAAAAAGAAGCGGGCTATCATGGAAAATATCTCTGATTCATGGTTAGCATAAACGGTTATGTAGTGGAAGAAGCAAATGTAGAAATGGTAATAATTTTGTGAAAATATGTCAGTGATTTTAACTTAAAATAGAGTGGATTTTAGTGCAGTGAAATGAACTTAGTAACTATTAGGGACTATAGAACTGATGTCAATGATACCCCTAGACAAAGCACCCGTTAGAAAGGCCTTTCTAAAATATCCCCTGCGGACAGACCAGCATTATTTCAGCATTCAACCAGTAATATTCGTCGCATTCAGAAAGCCATTCTCTCATTTTAATTTCAGTGTGCCAATAAGTGTTTAGTTTGAACGTTTTTGTATTTAAGAATATTTAAGTGCAAGATTTATTTTAAAATAGTGGTGACTTCTTTATTATATCTTAAACATATCTCTCTCTAAAACTTACACACACTTAAGCCTTTTCAATAATGCTCATACTATAAATACACACTGCCATTGCTAGTATATTTTGTATATATTATCCAATGTAAATTACTTTTTCAAAAATAAATATTATTATTATTATTATTATTATTATAAATACACACTACCATAACACATATACAGTTATAAAACATCCCCCACTAACTTTATGTACAATTTACATTTAGGTCATTTTAGAATATATAGGAACATTTGTTTAATGTACTGCACATCCAACTATTTGTAGAGCAAGTAACTTTCCACGCTTATACCAGCGTTAACGATATTACTTAAACTGATCGTAAATAATATCCTTAATAAACATTCACGATTGTTTTGGGATCTATGACTATATATATATATATATATATATTGGTCTTTTTTACCACCTACACTAGTAGCTACTAAATTAATTAATAAAGTAATGGATGATGCAAACAATAAGTCAACTAGATCGATGATACAAGAGGTTAAGTAGGGATAGATTCTTGCAAATGTACGGCCCTACCCTTCCTCGCTAAGCATGATACATTAGTATTAATTTTTTCGGCAAAATTTGTCAACTAAAAATGATACATATCATCTCTGTAGAAACCAACATCTGTGAAAGAAGCTGACCGTGTTTTGAAAAATCCAGCCGTTTCGAGAAAAGTCTGACCAACTCTGTTAAATTACGCTCCCAGTTAGCTATATGAGATTTTCTCTCACAGAAATCGTCGACGCATAGGAAAGGCATACTTTTGTTTGCCTTAGGGCCGTATCCCCTGAGTTCTAGAACGTTTTGTGTGCGTTACGCGTGGTGCTGTCGGCCCTCCACTTCTCAGCTGGCACAGACCGTGGTCTAGTTAAAGCTGTGTTCCTAAATGTGAGATACTCTTTCACGCGCGACCATTTGTGTTACAATTTTCATCTTTATTTTTTTATACAAAAATTATTCACTCTCGTGGTAAAAAGAAAAAGTCTAAGCTGTAGATGGCCTCTGACGGTTTTCTTCTCTTTGCTCAATATAGGTGTAATAAACAGCCAACAAAGAAGCAAGCTATCACGGAAAATATCTCTGATTCATGGCTGCCATAAATGGTTATGTAGTGAAAATATGTCAGTGATTTTAACTTAAAATAAAATTGGATTTTAGTGCAGTGAAATGAACTTAGTAACTATCAGGGACTATAAAACTGATGTCAATGATACCCCTAGACGAAGCACCCGTTAGAAAGGCCAAGTTACACCCGTTACACGCAAGTAACTTTCCACGCCCGGTATTTACTTCTCATACCGGGCTGAAAAATTGAATGCAAGGATTACCTAAAAGTTCTAGCATTAGAATTAATGAAAACCATATCTAGTTACAAGATATTCTGTTCCAAATTTAACTCCAGAACTTAAAATGTCCATCAAGAGAATAGCGAATATTGAAGACGTTGATCCAACATCATCCAAAAAAAAAAAAAGAAATTAAAGAAAGATTTTGTGCATTTATGCTCCAAGCCCATCTGCCCAACCCACACGATGTTCCAATGTGAGGAATGTTCACAATCACACAGTGCATCAGATTGAACATTTATTTAGTTTGAAATTTTCTGCTATACATTTTTTTTACAGTTCAAATTTCTTGATTTAAATTGAATATTCATATTACTTTTATCTTTATTTTGTTTAAAAAATAAATACATTAAAAATGTATGTATGCATATATTAAACCTTAAACACAGGTGAAATATTTGATGTGAGAGAAATTCTCAAATGAGACCAATGGCGTTATGACTGCCTTAGCAACCAATGACGGGTTAACTGAGTTACTTCCAATTTGGAATGCTAGCAATGTTTTGTAATATATCTTAATATTATATAGGAGATGGAACCATATATTAAACTTAAATAGTACTTTAGAGGAAAATTTAACATTGCTGCCCTCCCCCCCCGCAGGACCACCCAAAAATTAATATTTCTGAAAAATGTATGAAATAAAAGTGAGAGTGAATGCTTGTAGTATTATAACGAAGTTTAACGAATAAATAAATCATTTCAGATATATTCGAGAAAATCACGAACAATTGAAAAAAAAGCTATTCCATTAAAGTTGCATTTTTACATTAACGGATTTTTTTTTTTTTACTCTGTATTTAAGTTTTATTAACCATTACAGAGGAGTTCTCGACAAACATATTTATGATTTTAACCAAAAACATATTTCTTAAAATATACTTAAGACATCAATTCCTTAAACAAAATAAATACATGTAATTTGAACATAAAATAAACAGAGAAATTAAAAAAGAAAATAACTCGTACTTGAGATTAGTATAGAAACAAGATTAAAATAAAATACAATTTTACAAATATGGGAAATAAACAACAGAATATTGTGAGGCTACAGGAAAATAAAACAAGATTATCAGAGCAAAAATTTACAAGTATGAAAATTAGCTAAATGCCAGAAGTTCTTAATAACAATACTAATAATAATATGTTTGTTATAAATTAATTTAAACTTTAAATGAATATTTTTGAAGATCTGTAATTAAGAATTTCCTTTTTAAAACTTTTATTGCGTAATTGTAAATACTATACATTTTATTAATTTTGTCTATTTTAAGGAGCCCTAACAAACCAGAGCCTTCCAATAAATAATGTTCGAGGTGTATAACTCTATAAGATTCAAATAAAGGGCAAGAAATGAAAAAATGAAAAAGATCATCTTTCAAATTTAAATTACAGTATTGGCAGATATCTTCCGTGTCCCACTTGTAATTAACTTCATCTATGTAAAATGATATATATCTGGAATGCATAACTCTTATTCTACTAATAAGGCGAGTTACTTTAATGGGCACGTTAAAATAAAAATACTCTTCTATCCCCAGAACTGTTTTTAATGAAAAATAGATAGGATTGTAGGATGAATTCTTTATTCTCTCCCAGTCCTCAGAGAAAAGTTTATTCTCATAAGAATTCAACATATTTTTAATATTATTCTGGATTAATTGCGGATCTCGACTCATCCACAGCCAATCGTACTCCACAAATGTAAACATTTGTTTTAGTTGTATTGCCCAATTATAAATCAGATCATTACAGTTTTCTGCTAACTCTAACTGCCGTTCTAAACATATTCTGGGCAACCTACTCAACTCAGGGAGTATTATCAAGTTAAAGCTTACTGCGATTTCTTGAGATATTTTGTCCACACACAACCAATAAAAAAGTAAAGTAATGCCTTTTTTTTCAGGCGGGCTTAAGTCCAACTACCAAATTAGGTATCGTTGACGGGGGACGGGGGGTGGGGGGCGGAAGCACCTACTTTACTGTTAACATTTTTCATACCAATATAAAATTTAGCAGTTATACGCGGGACTCGAACTGGTGTCCTCCCACTTACAAATCCATGCTCATAACCACTACACCAACACCCGCCCGTACACACAACCTATACATAAAGACATTTCAACAAATGAATTTCCGAAAATTTCACACGATCGCAATACTTTCTCTTACAGTAAGAATAAATAAAAAAAGATTACAACTGAATCTTTTGCAAAAATTATGAACAAAAAACAAGGAAAAGTATTACAAAAATATATAATACATGAAAAATATATTGTAAATGACCCAGTTTATTTCCTCAATATATATACTACTTAATGAATATTCAGTAATTAATTAATTGAAATTCAGTTGATAAATTGAAAATTTACTATATTTGAATTCTAAGAGAATCCATTATAAATTATTGTCTTTCAGGTTTCCTGTAGTTCGATAGTAGTTTTGGAGAAAGTTGAAGTCGTATTTCTTGTTTTTTATTTTTATTTTGAAAGGGCAGATTGGCAGAAAGTGGGGTATTTATTCTCCAGTACATTATGTTACATAATGCACAAATATATACACCCCAATATTTGTACTCCCTTCCAGTGTTAATATTCTAATTATAGAACTTCCTCCCCCTTAGCAACAAATTCTGTTCTGAAAAAAAACCTGGATTTGTATCTTATAAATAAAACAATATCGTTTCCTACTCTACCTTGTAATAATAACAATTATTGATCCAGTAAATACTTTAGCAAAAAAAAAAAAAAAACAAAAACAAACGGTTATCTGGTTTCTAAAGAAAACAACCATAAGTTTACAAGTTCATATCAAATCCTATCAAAAAATTCTATTTTTTTTTTTTGGTAAAATGTCGAAAAAACAAACAGACAATATAGAAAGGCAGGAAAAAAAAGGCCAGATAGTGAGCTGTAGAGACTTCTAGGAAGAGAAAATCTAAGGGTAGCCACGACTGGATTTCGAACCTGGGATCTCCGCTTTTCTAGTCCAGCGCGCTACCACAGAGCTAATCAATTTCCTTATTTTCTTCCTTAGAAGCCCATACTATCAGTTGACCAAATATTTCATTTTATTTTATTTATTTATTACTGCTTACAAAGTTATAAACTTATAGCAGAGAGTTGGCATTATATAAATTTATAACTTATACAAAACTAGATAGAGAAATTTTATATTAACTTTGAAATGAAAGTATAAATCTAAATAAATAAAAGTAATTTGAATATTTACAAATTAAAGAAGAGAGAGAGAGAAAGAGAGAAACACTTTAATGCAAATATTTGCAAAACAAAGGGTGCTGCCCAAATAGATCGGGTTGCTAGACACACAGCGTACCAATCAGTCAATCAAGATATATAGATAAAGTGGAAAAAAAAGAAGTCAACACCAATACTACACTATTGAGAGATCCTCAATTCGTCAGGCAAAAAAAAGAAAATCGTTCCTAACACTAATACAATATGTCAACAAAATAAAATAAAATAAACCAAACTAGCAACAGAAACATCCAAATCAGAATAATAACATATCATAATCATACAATACCAACAAATAAGCGGGCAGAACAATCAAACTCATGTCCCGTAGATGTGGTGGTGGATAATGCCAATCGAGTCTACAATGATAGACTCCGCCAAGGCCTCCAACTCCCTCAGATCAATCCCTAGCTCCTGAAGGAAGCTGAAAGTCAGCTTAGGGATGACACCTCGGGCACTGAACCAGAGACCCCGAACCCGAAACTCTCTGTCACCGAAGTCATGGAACCTCTCTTTCAAGAAGGGGACACAACTCTCATATATACCTTTTTTTTCCAAGTCCACCTTCTCCGCCTGGTCCGGGTCATTGCTCTCGAATCTCACGGTCGGGTCGAGGACTAGAGCCGATCTGTCGCGGTCATGAAGGGCGACTATATCGGCATACCTCGTCGATCCCGCTGAGTCGATGCAATAAACTTCCTCAAAGCACGTATATCCTTTTTCCTTCAGGAGCCGAATTAACTCGTGCTTGACCTTATGGTGGCGTCGAGTGATAAGGAGGGAGTTAAATGGGCATTTTCCCAGCACATGAGCTGGTGTTTCCGTCTCCCTGCCACACTTGCGGCAGAGGGTCCCAACTTCTCCCACCATTTGTCCACCGGCACCAGGAACACCACGAAGTAGTGCGTAGTTAGAATTCAAATCTATGGCGTTTATCCACTCCGAACCTGTCAATATTCGTTTATCGAAGAGGAATTTATTCAGTTTAGGCGCATCCCTAAAATATTGAGCCCCGATACCCTGCCACTTGCACCGAGTCCATTCCTCGAACGCATTCTCCCGCAATGTCTGCCTCAATTTTTTGACGCTCGTGTGGTACTCCTGACTCATGTCCAACCTCATAGCGCATTGACATTTTAATATTAAAAAGATAGACAAATATTTAAAATATATGTAAAAAAATTATTAGCAAAGTGGATAGTGTTTGCCCTTAAATATAAAGAAATCTGATAAATAGTAATAATGGTAAAAAAAAAAAAAAAAAAAAAAATATCATTTTGGGAGTACGGTCCACCTGTTTAATGACAGCTGATTTCAATTATTTCTTAGTTAACCGGAAACTAGTAAATTTACTTCTAACATAAATTTGTCTTTGTTTTAAGTCCAAAAAAAAAAAAAAAATGAAATTTCTCAAAATAACTACAAAATTAATTACTCCTTTAATTTTATTAATCTCAGACTGTTAACACAAAACAGCTAGTTAGAATTCAACTTATTTATATCCTCCACAATTAACAGATCTTCGAGAACATCAGTGTTAGAACTATTTGCCAGATTATATTGAGATAAAAATATCCTTCTTTCTTCTGTTAGTGAAGGCCATACAAATAGCATATTATTGCAAACTGTCTCTATCATTTCCGCACAATTTACAATGCATATCTGTTGTGAATGTGGACTCCCTCTCCCAGCCAATTTTTATTGAAAAATATTTCATGCTGGCCAGTCTAAGCTTAGCCAGCACTCCCAGCTTATCAATAGCACAATTAATATTCAAATACTTCTCTCCAAAAGTTAGAGAACTAATTCTCCTGTAACAGATATGGGGGGTGGGGTCCAGATATGGATATGAGGAGTTCAAAACAAACTCTATATCACAGGATATTAAATGGTTTCGATAAGCTTTAAGCAAAGAACACTTATAAAGTGAAATATCAGCATTATTTGAAAATGATAGTAGATAGTCATAACTGATTGTATATAAAAATAAACGTAATTCTGAGTGCCACAGTTGACCAAATATTCTATTGCAGTCAACAAGTTCACATCATTTATTCAACACTACATAACTTTTCCATCTCTCTCTCCCTCTGAGCTGCTCATTGATCTCATTTCTCACTTATTCTATCTTTATATTAAGTTCTTTAGTGTGGAAAAATTATAAATTAATATTTAATAATAAATTATTTAGTAAAAGTTAATTTATTACATTATTTTTCTCTTCTTATTATCTGCTTCCGTTTACTATAACTTTATAATTTAAATACAAATGATTGGTACATCGTAAAAGAATATAAGCTGGATTAGAAAAAAAAAAACCGAGAGTGGAATTAATTAGTTCTAATTATAAACGTTAGCCACGCTTAGGAATCGTTTACAATAGTGGAACGTATTTCATTTTATTTCAATTTGTTTAACAGTACAATTTCAAAAGTACGAATTTAATTCATTTGTAAGTAATTCAAAGATTGATTTGAACCATTAATTATTTTGTGCAGACCAGCCTGAGTGTATACCTATATATATTTCTAGTCCAATAATTTAATTTTTCTGATTCACTAATGACTTTCCTCTCCTAGTTTTTATTTTATTACGATCGACAAAGTAGATCATTAGCGCCGAATCCATGATTTCATTTCTCAATCTGGGATGACCCTAGAAGTGACTATGACAGTCGTTAGAACTTTTGAAGGGTAGGTTTGGGGAGTCAAGCTGCCAATTCAACCATCATCCTTCAATACAATATCATCGAAACTTCTTGATGGGTGAGGAAAATGACTGTACCATTCTTTCCTTTTTCTACTTAAATGCAATGAGGTTTTCTACCCATCCGTTGTAACATCTGTGCTTTCATTGAATACCATAATTTTGAAAGAAAATTAATTTATTAATTTAGATTTGGCTTACTCACGTAAATATTGTTCCATAATACAAAGTTATCTCATCCATACGTAATACAAACAGTAATACAATAATTTCTAACTCTATTCTAATTACATTAAGTTTGTTTAGACGATCATTCAAAGTTTCTCGGTAATAAATACAAACACGCCAATAAATACATTCATACCCTTTCACAAAACCTAAATACAATGCTGTAACTTTTTCGTTAATAAATACAACTATACGTTGCTCATTCATGGGGGGGGGGGGGAGTATTTGATATCCTTTTGCTATCCTCCCTTTCGCTAACATCTTTTCCGAACCCATTCCTCTTCTGGTATAATTAAAATTATTGTTGACAATTATATAAGTTAATAATGTTAACAATTAATAGTTAAACATGTAACTTTCATTGTTAATAAACCATTGTTTTCATTATTATTAATCTAGTTCTGTCTATAGATTCATATATAAATGCCTAATACCTTGTACCATCATTAATTTAAACTTATTTATCATATTAATATATATTTGTAAAATTTATATAATAAAGATATTATGGCTACTAACACAATTATATAATCACAAGAGTAAAACCAAACACAGAGAAACTGATGAATCCTGGAAAAAGTATTTGAACTGAAACGTGCTTTATAAAAAAAGAAAGCTAATGTGAAAAAAGTTACAAAACTTTCTCTTACCAAAATAACTTTCACTCAATAATTACTATGGCAACCGATTAATTTTCTTCAAGAGTGGAACTTTTACTAAACGTTAACGTCTTAAATGTAAGAAATATGGATACAGCTATGGCAGATCAGAATAGATTGAGCAGAGAAATTATTGAATTCATTTTTCCCAGACAAATGATTCAAATGACGTATTGACTGACGTAGCTATTGGCGGAGTCGGGCGGATTATCATATTGTGATTTATAGCATTACAATCATATCGTATGTATTACTATGGCAGTTCTCGTGAAATTTGCAAATGATTAAGTATGTTCTAAATGTACCACCGTTTATTAAAGAAAGTTTATTGAAGCAGATTAAAAGTTTTGTGCTAAGTATATTCCAAGATCATTTCCTTGTTTATTCTCAAACGGTTTTCAAGAATAAGATTGGTCCAAGGTATCTAGAGTAATAATTGGGAGCAAGAATGAGATGTAATTACACGTTGCTTCAAACTAGGTCATGCAGATCAAAAAATTCATTATCTGACAAAACTTGCGCAACAGCCTTACAGTTTTTTTTAAAAAAACAACAACAAAGAAATTGAACGAAAAGAAACACGTGTTTGGAAACAAACAAAGTACTCTTGCATTGTTTAAAGAAAAATATACTAATTAATTACCAATTTTCTAATTCTGGAAATAGATCATATACTCGTAGATCAAAGTATTAAATATTAGATTGGTTTTCAGTTCGTCAGACCTTAAAATTATAATGAGATGTTTATATGGCAGTGGCCAGAGGAGTTTTTAAAGAAAAAAGAATTTATTGTTGCTCTATGTTGAAAACGTTGAGACTGAAATCGTGAAACGTTCATTCTATACAAAAGAGCTCCTTTACCCTAAACCCGAAACATAGAGCAACAAAGAATTCTTTTTTCTTTAAAAACTTCGTCTGGCCATTACCGTATAAACATCTCATTATTAATTATTAGTTTTCTACTTCTGAAATTAAATCGTATAGATGAAAATACGTAAGTTTCATTTCTTTCATTCCACCCATCAAACTTAGATCCATCCTATTAGATTACAAATTACACCTGCATAACAAATATTCTAATCTTACAGCTAGGTTTTTTTTTTTTTTTTTTTTTTTTTGAAACATAATAGTTACATCATCTTTATATTTCCTGACATTTCTGCGACATCTGATGGAGGACATATGAATTATAATTATTATAAAATTACAGTCAAGCTTCGGTGCTCATCAATTACTTTCTATGGATACAACCCAAACTATAAAAGGAGTGGAATACAGCTTTCCGTAAATAACGAAGCGTATCTAATATTCAGTTTTTTGTTTCTCTAATATGACACTATTTGCTAGTTATATAAAATAATGTTCAATAATGATAAGAGAAAAATTATCTAATGTTAACAAGAAAAAAAAAAAAAAAAATGATCTGTGGTTCACTCATACAACTATCCCTATCTTTCACTTCTTCCAAATTTGCACCTAATCTTCTGGATATATCTAGATAGAGGAAACTAACAACAATATATGGTATTATATGGGAGGAAAACTTAACATCATCATCTCAAAGTAGGATAAGATTCTGAAAGGATTTCCAGGGATCCAATGTTTCTTTGAAGAGTGAGTGCTTCATCGTCTAAACATTCTTAGAAACAGCAGCATAGCTAAAGGCAGTATTCATAACCCTGTACATTATATTGTAAAATTGGATTCTGTCCCATTTATAGATGAAATATAAACCAAATATTAAGATGTAACCTTCATTAGGTTTAGATTTTGCCGGGGGAAATTATTAAGATTTTAGCAGCATGTGTAACTTACACATATGGTATATATATATATATATATATATATAGTTAAATTTTAGTTTTTTTTTTGCTAATTAACAAATGTATTTAAATTATGATGAATACAAGAAAATAGCTAAACTATTACTTCTATATTTCTGTTAATTCCAAACTATCTTAAGTTATTAAGATAGTTCTATAACAGATCAAAAACCATCTGCTACCTATTATACAAAAAAAAAAAAAAAAAAAAAATTAAACGGTATCTATCATATTATTATATTACTTGCAACCTGCCTAGAATACATTTTTATCAGAGATATTTCCCGTGAGAGCACGCTTCTTTTTGTAGTCATCGACCGGTTTCGTGCGTTCGCCCATCATCTGGATGTTTTTGTCAAACAGTGTAATAACATAGATTTGCTTTCTGCATTATTTTTACGTTTTTCTACACCCCCCCAGAAACGCTCCCAAAAAATTACACCTCCTCCCATCCCCTTTTCACTAACCTGCTTGAGAAAATATTCGTTTGCATTTTCGTGTAAGAAACGTTTGCTTTTCAATATGATAAATGTTCGCATTTTACTTACCAAGTAGGTGAACCCCCCTCCCAAAAAAAACGTATTCTATGTTCAAGAAAAATTTCCAAATAAAATGAACTAATTACAAGACAAGTCTGCAAGATAGTTTCATAAGTTTTTTTTTATTCTTATTTTTGTATAATTTATAAGTTTGAGAGATAAGTGCTTAATTTTCGGCATGAGTTTTGATTCTTTGTTTAAATGCAATTATCGTTTGGCATTTTATAATAATAAACTTTATGGTGTTGATTAAATACGCAGCATTTTTTCCAAAATTAAATTTTAAATTTACTTAAATAAATTAAAATATAAATAAAATTAAATTAAATTAAAAATAAATAATAAAGAATTAATAAAATTTAAAAATATTACCAATGAATTACATGGAAATTTAGAAAGAAAAAAATCCCCATTATATTTATAAAAAAATATATACTAACAAGACATTTTCCTTGCACAGGCCAGATCAAATATCAGTTCTGACTAATCATTAGTAGAAGTATACTGTGACAGAAATAGTCCCAATTATTAGCAGGGAAAAATGACATGGTGATTCCAAAAGAGATTCTTCTGAGACTGTGTTTTAAAATTCCACCTAAATATGTTTTTGATGGAACGCCTAAAGATCAAAGCGTGACAATGGATAAAAAGATAATTTTTTTTTTGTAGACAATTAGGTTATTTGTTTTTTATTTTAAACTAAAGCAAAATGAATGTTCTCCATATTATATTATATTATCTAGTCATTAAGTTGTCTTGAATTTACAATTAAGATAACAAATTATAAACTAACATTTTCTCATCAATTTGTAATGGAAAACTTAGCCTGCTTGACTCGAAATTTTGGAACAACTTAAGAAAAAAAACAACCAGGTGTAGGGCAAAATTCACACTATTCTGTGTAATAGTTGTAGGAGGAGATGTTGGTTGTGGATGTTGATAGATAAATAACACCTTAATATCGGAATAAGATATCTATAATTGATATATATGTATATGACTGACTGCCAAGGACTGTATACTTAACACTACAAGAACAGAACAGACTGACTGACGTGGCTAAACGATGTGTACAATTCAAGTGTAAGACCGTGAACAGAATATCTTTTTTTGACTCTGTCTCTCGTATATATATCCAACTGGCCTCTCCTCTCCTCTCTTTCGAGAGGGGCTCTTTCTCTCTGATGCGTGGTGGGGGTTCACTCGCTAGTGTGGATGAGTGGTGGGGGTTCACTACCCCTACATCTGTATTCTTTTAATCGATTTTATTTCAGTCGTATAAGGGATTGGCCCACAGTTCTCTAGCTTGGTAGGTATCCGTCATGGCTTGGTAGGCAACCCAGCCCCGTCATTACTTCATGCAATATATAATGGTAGCAATTCCTTTAACGCCCCCTGTCGACCTACCAAAAATGGTGTTACCTGCTGCTGTGCACCACAAATAATTGGAAGTCAAATTTTATTGAGATTTCACCTCTTGATGGAGGAGAAACTGAAGCTACACTCAAGAGTTTCTCTTCAGATGCCTAAGTCTAATTAAACTGACAGGACTGGAGAGTGTACACTCTAACTTGTGGGTGCATTTAAATATCACCCAGGGTTCTCTCTTTCTAGACACCTAAGTCTAATTAAAAAGGCAGAGCTAGAGAGCGTACTCTAACTTGCGAGGTGCGGTGATATAGGCTCTCATTAGCCAACTCCCCACACAGAATCTCTCTATCTAATTAATAGCAGTAAGAAAAAAGTAGTGTGTGCGTGTTTCACACCGATTTCCTTTTTTCCGGACAGGCTGTTAATCTTCTCAGTATTCTTCCAATTTTACTAAGAAATTTGTATATTTTGTCATGGATTTTCTTCAAACACAGCATTTTAACAACAGATATAATTTTCCATTTCCTTTTTTTTTTTTGTAGATAGAACCGGATAATTTATGGATATATTATTGAACTTGGGAGGAGTTTCTAAGGTTTACACCTATTCGTCAACAGAACCGACCCAAAAATAAATTTTCTTGATAAAGATATTTGCGAAACAAATGAAGATTTGTCTTTGAATTAGTAATTACTACATAAAATTTAATGCTAACCTCTGGTTGATGGTAGATTGTTGAAGGGGACTAACCGCACTGCGACCTGAAAGATCTATTTTGCCCCCTGGAGCCTTCTCAGTGCACTGCCTGCCTCTAAACAGTGTCTGTTTAGAGCAATGTTGTTTGCCTGCCTCTAGCTGCAAACAACATTGCTCGTCAACGGACAGTGACTTGTAGAGGCTTCTAGAAAGAGAAAATATAAGGGCAACATGCTGGATTCGAATCCAGGACCTATGGTTGCTAGTCCAGCGCGCTACCACTAAGGTAATCCCTTCCTTCTTCCTTGGCTTAGGCCAATTAACTAGGACGGGACCTAGTTTTTGTACTGTGTTTGTCCTTGTCTGTAAAGTGTAAAGTGTATGTAGTTTAAGCGTATTCTGTACTGTTCTGACAAAGTGCAGAACTTCAGAGTAAGGAACTATGGTAACCCCAACTATGGTAACTACTCCCCAAGTAACTGCATGCAACAGATTCCCTTTGCGGGCTAACCTCTGGTATCTCGTGTAATGTGTAGATCTTGGGAAGAAATGATGAAAAAATACCAAATTATGATTTTTTGTAATTATAAGTAAAGTATATTAGTAGAGAAACATTTAATATTGGGTTGTTACTTAGTACAATTTCAAGATTGGATTTTTACGAAGGTTGGGTGAAACAATGAGGGACAGTTAGAAAGGTAGAATACCTTTAGTACATAAAAAGGGAATTTCCCTTTCTTTCTCTCTTGAATAGAGGAAGGGATGATATATATATATATATATATATCTATATGTAGTGCCTCAAATAGGGAGGATCAAATTATTGTGGTTCTGGAAAGAGTGCTCATTTGTCGATTGATGTATGTGTTTAAAGCAGGGATGAGCAACCTTTTCAATCAACGGGCCAATTTAAATTTTAAAATTTTTTGGCGGGCCGCACATAGAGTAACACTTATTAATAATTTACAAAACTTTATTTATAATAAACATTAGAATAACAAACTATAAAGTTTAAAAAAAAGTAAAGATTTCATATACAAATTTTAATGCAAAATAAAAACAAACAAGAAAGGAACAGAAAAACGAATTTACTTGAAATTTTTAATGAGAAATTTGGCATTGTTTTTTCGATACAAGCTGATCAATATCAGCCGGAATTGATGAGGTAGCTACACGTACGCAGCTTTCTAATCGTGCATCACTCAGTCTTGATCGGTGGTCATTTTTGATTAATTTCATGGTTGAAAATAATTGTTCGCAAACATACGTACTTCCGAACAGAGACATCATTTGCTTTGCATTTTTCGTCAAAAGAGGAACTTTCTCAGGGGTCACATAAGATTTATAAAAATTTATAAGATTATAAAAATTTTTGATGTTTACTGAGAAGAATACATTTTTTAAATTGGTATTGTTCTGCATGTCAAGCACTTCCATTTGAAAGTCTTCGGGAACTTTATCCACATCGATGTTAAATGGCGAGGAAAACATTTTCATGAAAACCGCTGTCTTCTCAGCTTTGAACATTTGGAATCGTAATTGAAATTCGTTGATTAAAATGTCGTCTATATATTGTGCGTATTTTTGAGAAGTAAGTAACGTTTTCTTTTTCTAAATGTGGAAAGTGAGACACATTATTCTCATAAAAATAAAGAGACATGTAACACATATTAATGTTACTAAACTAAAATGTATAAAAAATGTTTCAAAAAAAGCAATAACCTGATGAAGCCTTAAAAAGAAAAGAAAAAATTCAAAATATAAAACATAAGATTAATAATTTTTGGACAAATAAAAAAGAATATTATTATATTATAAATAATAAAAATTTAATAAAAACAGATACAAACTATAATATAAATAAAATAATTGTCTGTATTGTAGTATCCCTCTGAAGACAGCACGTTGAGTGCGGAAACGTAAGGGAACAGAAAACATCGTAATATTTGAATGAAAAAATAAATATAAGAATTTTGGCTGTAAAAAAGGTTATTTCATCACCACCCAAAGAAAAGAAGAATCTAATATTACTTTTTTGACAATAATATTGCACTCACGCCTTTCAAGAAACACAAGAATTGCTAAAATTGCTAGTTAACAGCTTACCAGTCTGACTGATTGTGTGACAGAAGCAAACACAAACAAGCACATACGCGGCGCGTTCGTATTGCATGTTTGAACAAGTCGCGGACAAGTGAGTAACTCGTCACAAAAAATTGTTTCGGTTTAGTATGTACTACCATTTTATTATAATTAATTTTAAAACAATATATTGATGGGAGAAAGTCGATTATATAAATTCAATTTTAGAAATGCTTGGCGGGCCGCATAAACATGTTTAACGGGCCGCGTGTTGCTCATCCCTGGTTTAAAGTACTATACGAAAATTCAAGACCCAACCTTCAAGTCAAACACTTTTAAGATTGTAAGTTTGTAAAAAGTATATATAGTTTCTGGTTAATATTATTATTGCTATTTAAAGAATCAGATTTGATATGTAGGAAGATTTATCTTTGAATTATATGTAATTTTTTTTTTTTTTTGTTTATTTTCTGCTTATTTGTTATCCCTTGCTCAATTCAGATAACACAGACCTCACGAAATCCCTTTTGAAAAGATTCCAAATATAAATTATAATAATTTATTTATAATATATTTAATTTATCCCCCAATACAATCATATTACATTTGTAGTTGAATAAAAATCACAGAACAAAATAAAAAAGTTTACGAATACATTCTTTCGTTCAATCAATTTCCTTTAAACACGCGAAATTTTGTCAATATAATTTTAATCCTCATTAACATTATACCGGTGGAAGTTACCCATACAATATGCTGAAGTGGCATGACTTTAAACGATAGTCATTTTTTCCCCCCTAGATCCTTTCTTAAAAAGAATATAGATACATAGAAATGTGTTTGATAGATCACTTACCTATTTACTATATCTGAGCAATATATCCCCGGCGGAAATTTTTATTACTACACAACCTGAATTTATATTATTATATAATTTTTAACTTCTTTTCTTACTTATTATGTGAATCCCAGACAATATGCTTTCCTATTTCAACTTAGACTATAAAAAAAAAAGTAAAAAAATACTTAGAAAACTGGAGTCATTGTTGGAATTTTGGGAATCACATTATCAATCTGACGAGTATAAATAAAGTGATCATTAAGAAACTTTTATACATTTTTTTTAAAAAAAAAAAAGGTTTTCAATCACTGTGATCATAGTATATTGTTATTTGGACTATTTTTCAAAATGTATTTTACAAAATCATCGTTTACTTTGTTTTTGTTTGGCCTGGTGAATGCGATATATGCACAAAATTATTTCAGGCTCATAAATAGTAGCGATATTGTTGACCATAGACAGGTAATTTTATTTCATACAATTTATTTACTGTTTTTTACTATCACTTCTGGCTGGTTAAGGGTGAAAAAATTTTTAAAATTTAATTTTATCAAAAATACGTGTTTTGACGACTCCAGAGAATAAAATAATCTGTTTATATAAATCTCTCTTACTCAGTTTTTATAATTGAATTAATAAATTTTCTTTGAACATTGCAGCATTTTTTTTTTTACTTGGGTTGACCCATAAAGTGGTAGGATTTATGCTTGTACAATTGAGCGGATTTTGTACGAAGCGTTCTCTGCCAAAAACCAACAAAACTTGTCCAGTTTAAATTTAAACATAACTGATAGATCCCCCCCAAACCCATTTAAAATCTGATTTTTTTTTTTTAAACAAATTTTGAAGTAAAAAAATATGGTTTTTAAATATTGAAATTGACAAATTTTAACGTTAGTGTACCACATTTAATGAAATTCGTCAGAGTTCGTTGAAAACTGAAAAAAAACTGTTCAGTAAAAGCGCACTTCCGGTTTACTAATTTCCTTGAAACTCAGAATTTTGGCCATTTATTTATTTCCAATTAATTTTGTTTGGCTGGTTAGAATTGTATAATCAACTATGATAGCACTTTAGAGAAAAACATAACCCTACCCCTCCCACAAAAGCCCCCCTTAAATGGCATTATCAAGAGAAATGTTTCAAATAAAAATTGTAGTTTTTTATATGTATAAGTACTATTTGGGTACTATTTGGACAATGCCCAAGAACATGGGCCAGAGTTGCATTCTCTCTGCCACACTTACGGCAGAGGGGAACCAGCATTCCCCAAGAACTGGTCACTAATTCCGGGTATACCACGGAGAGACGCGTAATTAATGTTGAGCTTATGGCGTTCGTCCACTCGGAACCCGAAAGCAAAATTTTTTCTCACAGACGACATTGTTCGCCTTTGGAGTATCTTTAAAGTGGCAAACACCGATACCCTAGCAATTGCTCCATTCTTCAAAGGCCGCTTCTCTCTAGGTAGCGTCGCAGGTGCGTTACAGAAAACGCATTTCGTCCTGATTAATGATTTATATTAGTTTTAAAACTGTTTTGTTGGGGCGCATTTAAATCCTTTCTTGCGCAGATGGATTTAAATGCCCTGGGCCGCAGATTGGATAGCCCTAATTTAGAGGAAAGCATGACGCTATTGTTTGCTCAGAATCCCTCCAAAAAATTTCATTAAACTGGAGTAAGAGAAAATCGTTAATCTGTACACAAATATTTCTTGTAGAAAGTTTTTAATTAATATTCCTTGTTTTTGGAGTTTTATAATAGACAGTTGCATTGAATTACTTATATTTGCTGCTAAAGTTTATGAGTAAAAAAAAAAAGTAACATTTTTTTTTTTTAGGATATTTTAAACTCTAGAGAATCACCTAGAAATCAATTTCAATTGAGTGCTTTTCAAGATAATAATTCCAAATCAATACGTGGAGAAATCAGCGGAACTATATTGAAAACACCACACACAATTGTGGATGGCAATGCTTTTTATCAAAGAAATTGGGGTGATGCACCAAAATATGAAACTGGTGCCAATCTAAATTTGAAACATAATAGCGGACTCAGTGGATCACTTAATTATAATAAACAACCAGGATCAAATAATTTTGGTGGAAAAGTTGGTTATGATTTTCTTAAAAGCCAAGATAGTAGTTTCAGTGCTGAAGCTTTTTATGATAGAAATAATGGAGGATTTGGCCGTAGAAATAATTATGGTGGATTTATTACATATAAAAAGACATTTTAAATGGTAAGGATTTTACGATGAAATATTTATGGCTGGTTTAGAATTAATTATATGTTTTGCATTTTTGTTGTTTTTTTTAGAGTAAATAAAATTAATAGTTGTTTTTGCATTTTTATTATTAATTGTAATAAAAATATCTACAAGTTTATTCATAATAGATAATTTATTACTTATCTCTTTTATTAATTATTTATATGTTACGTAAATATGTTATTACAATTTATATTTTTATTATACTTTTATAGTTGTGACCTTGTTAGACTTTCTGTTTTATACATCTAATTTATTGTAGAAGAGAAATTTATTAAAATAATAAACTTGAAATTAGTTATTACTTCTTAATTAGTTATTACTACAAGAATGTAACATCGATTTAACAACATAATCATGTTTATAACACAATGATGATCTATTTTATAGAAAAGTAAATTTCATATAAAATCAATTTTGTTTTCAATTTATTATTTATTATTAAATTTATTAAGTATAAATACAAAGACAATATAACTTAAAAAAAAAATGAAGAAGAAAATATTTCGAATTTGTTAAAAATAAAAAGAAGCAAATCAATTAAACAGATCGCCTGTGGCTCTTCCCTGCCTTGCTGAGTATGGTATTGTATGTGTGGAAGCCCCACACAGGTTAGCATGTGCCATCCCAGCTCGAGTGGCCAAGGAATTAGAAAGAAATAAATGGCTAGAAGCTTTAAGGACCACTACTCATGTATGAGAAGGAGAGAAGTAGGTTTGAGAGATTAATAAATTAGAAATAATGCTGAACACTGTATAATAGTAAAGTAACACAAACTGCCTGGACTTAGCAGGAATACAGAAAATGGTAGTGAAACATTAGAGTGAATATAGAGAAAGGTAGTACTTTGTTGCTGACGCGTTGTGATTGCTGTACAAACTGCTGAATGACTGTCCTCCTGTATGGCTAACCCAGCTGTATTTAAACAGAGTCTCCCACTCTAGTCTGCCCTAATTAGAGAGTGGGACTCTCAATTTTTGTATCTCTCTCTCTCTGCTTTAGATCCCTTTCTTCGGATATATTACATTACCGATAAATAATAATATTATGAAACATTAAATACTGAAATAAAAAAAGTATGGAATAATAAAAACTTTAGGCAATAAATAAATAATAAATAATAATAACATAATTTTGAGGGCTTACTTAAAAAATTGAAACCCTTTAATCCATAAACTACACTAATACCTTGTGAAATATTTAGTAAGGGAAGGGAATGGCTAAGTGGTTAGCATACTGGACTAGCAACGCAGAGATTCCGGGTTCGAGTCCAGCTGTGCTACCTTTAGATTTTTTTCTTCCTAGGAGCCTCTACAGCTCACTGCCCAGTGATGGACAGTGTTGTCTTTAACGAGAGGAACAATGTCCGGAGGCCGGCAGTACACTGAGAAGGCTCCGGGCGCCAATGGCCATAGATATTGACGCGCCTTAAATAAAAAATAAAAAAAAAAATTATTTAATATACTAATTTAATTTATTATGTTTTAACAATATGCAAGCTTTAATAATTTGTTTAATTGAAAGATGGCCAGCACAGTAATTTAATTTTCAATCACTAGTGAGTAAAAATAGTTTTTAATTATTAGTGATTAAAAGTAAAATTTCATTTTTAAAAATGTTGTGGTGGTGGTGGTGGGGGGTATGCAATGCTGGATAACATCTGGTATTTTTTATCCGTCGTAGCATGCATATTGACGCTGTTCCTGACCGGTTTTGGATTCTCATCCATAGTCAGAGCAAATTCACCAATTTCGTGTAGAGAGTTCACTTCAACATAATGTTAAATGTTACTCTCTCTCTCTCTCTCTCTCTGTTTTAGATCCCTTTCTTCGGGTATATTACATTATCGATAAATAATAATATTATGGAACATACTGAAATAAAAAATGTATGGAATAATAAAAATTTAGGCTGAAAATAAATAATCATAAAATAATTTTGAGGGCTTACTTAAAAAATTGAATGTTAAACATTACGTTGTAGTGAACTCTCTACACGAACTTAGTGAATTTACTCTGACGATGGAATGAGAATCTGAAACCGGTCAGGAACAAAATTTTCATATTTTTTGGTTTTTTAATTATTATTCTATAATAAGATATTCTTTTTGGGGGGGATATTTTATCTATAGTATAATTTTTTTTAAGATTTTGGATTGTTACTCTTATAATTGTGGCTAGATACATGGTATATCGGTCATGTAATTATAGATGTGAATTTGTATTATGGAACACTAACATTTCTTGTATATGGAAACTAACATAAAGCCACTATATTTATATACCTATAAATTGCATTATGTTTACATATCGAGAGCTCTGGAAATGCCTCAATTTCGCCTCCCAAAAATTTTAGCGACGAAAATTATTAAGAAAAAGTTATTCTGGTACAAAGAACATTTAAGTTTATGCAACAAACATGGAATTATAGTGACAAATTATGGAGAGCAAACAGAATGTTTAGACAAATTGTTAAATAAGTTTTACTTAGAATTTAACCAAAAACTGCATAACAGTATTTGTAATGCGAAATTTCACAAATTATATAAAGAATTAAATAGTGATTTGGGTGTAAGGCATTACATTATCAATAGTAATAATTCTGCAGATCTTATAAATGTTATTATGAAATTGAGGGGTGAATTATTTAGTCTTAATTATAGTGTTGGCAGATCTGAATCTGGCTATCAATGTGCCTTGTGCAATACAGGGGAATACTGAGAATGTTGTACATTTTTTTGGATTATGTCCCGTGTTGCAGGAATTTAGAATAAGATGGTTAGGTAAGAATTACCTGGCTAGAGAGGAGGTGGTTAATTATTTAAATGGGATGTATGGCTGGCAGAACATATATAGGTATACACGGGAGGCATGGGCATATAGATTATTTCTTATAAGAGAATTTAATTTTGATTAAGGCATTATCAAATTTTGTAATTGCATTAATTGTTAAAACAACTTTCCTCTTTCTTTTTGTAATAAGAATATATTTTGATATATTGTATTCTAATCACTAACATGTATGTGTTTCGTTTTTTTTTTATGTTTGTTTTTATAAGCTCAATTGTGTACAAATTAAAAGAAAAATCTAAATAATTAGATATTAGTTCAATCAGTTAAACATGAGTCAACTTGGCAGACGGACCATGGTCCATGCTCAAGTGTTTGTGGTTTTTTATTTTTGTAAAGAAAAGAAAATGTACATTTATTTTAATAAACACTATTATTATTATTATTATATTAGTATGATTATTATTATTATTATTATTATTATTATTATTATTATTATTAGATGTGAATTTGTTGTTGTTAATATATTTTTGCAAATCTTTTTGATTCTTACTTTTTCTACTACTAATCTTTTTTTTGTTTTCTTTGTTTTTTGAGTCTTTGTTGATTCCAACTTTGTTTTTTATTTTTGGTTGCGGTTATCAACCTGAGCATTTAAGAGCTGGCTTTTATTTATTGTATTATACTTTATTTACTTCTTTGCCTCTGTTGTTTGGAATTTTTTGTATTAGGACTTGAATTTTTTGTATTAGAAGTAGAGTGTTTTATTTTTTAATTAGAGTTGATTGTAATTTTTATATGTATGTTTCCTTGATTTTTAGCTTTTTTTAGTTATGATGCCTATAATTTTTGTTCATTTTTGACTTGCTAAGGCCCATGTACAGGCTCATAAAATTTCATTTTTTGATTTTAATTGTATAATGTTCATGTGAATATATAATAATATTTCTTGTATTGTTTTTATATCAATTCACAGTTTGTGATCTAAGTGTTCCCGTTGAAACGAACTGTATTATTATTATTATCAAAACGGGTGCCCAAAAGGCGCGGGACCTAAGCCTATGTGGCTCTTATCCCCCCGATACCCCCAGTAACCCCTTAATTAATCTCCCCCCGGTAACTTGCCGGTTAATCTGCAATATCTCAAGATATCCCCAAACTCTAACTCGCTCAGGCAATCCTGCGAGAGTGGTGTCCTCCCAAATATACGAAACCTAGTTCCAGCGAAACGGGGAGACTGACATAGGTAGTGATACACCGTTTCCCTAACTCCGTCATCACAATTCTGACAAATGGGACTCCGCGTCCTCCCTATGTTAAACAAGTGACTCGACACCCAAGTGTGTCCAGTCACTATTCCTACCAAGGTCCTCAAACCCGTCCTACTAAGAGACAGGAGATACTCCGAGATTCCCTGCTTGCTTGCCTTTATAAATCTTTTGGCTTGGAGGCACCCCTGCGTGTCCCCCCAGCGTTTCTCCAAAGCTCTCGTCTCCCAAAGTCTAATCTGTTTGTCGCGAAACGTCTTTGTAACGGCCAGGGCTGGTTCAGGACCATAAAATGGTAATGACGATCCCTCCCTGGCCAGCCGATCCGCCCTCTCATTGCCCTCTATTCCCGCATGTCCGGGTATCCAATAGAGATGCACCTTACCCCTCCGAGCCAAAGCGTTAAGCCTTCTCCTACATTCTCCCACTAATTTCGAACTCCACCACGGCTTACTCAAAGCCCTTAGTGCGGCTTGACTATCAGAGAAGATCCGCACTTCCTTAAACTCTCCTAGCCATTCCCCCACAAGGTGGCAGCATTCAATGATGCCCACCACCTCAGACTGGAAAACAGTGGCCAAACCACCTAAGGCCACCGAACTCCCTCTATCCAACTCCTGAAACCATGCTCCCGCCCCCCGACAGGCCAGTACCCTCCTGCCTAGAGCCATCTGAATAGCAGCGAATAATACCGCTGCCCGACTCCGTTGGCCTCGTGAGGTTATCATCCCCTATACTGCCAATCGTAATCTCATAATCTCTCTCAAATCCCCATTTCTTGCTCGTCTCAACGAACTGTATTTACTTGATCATTAAAAACTGTTGACTTTGTAATTATTATATTATTTATTTTTTTTTTTTTTTATTTATAAAACTATATCATCATGATGAATTTACGTTTATAGTTTGTTCTAAACTTTTCTTTTTCTAAGCAATAGCTTTTTTATTATGTAACAATAAATTTTCTATTATTAATAAAAAAAAAAAAAAAGATAAATGAAAATAACACAGTCATCATAAAAACCCTATCATAAAAAAATGTTTTTATTTTACTATTTTATTGAATAGCTAAACGACTCATTAGATGAGCCATAAAGTTAAAAAACGAATTTCCTATTGTCAATACTGTTCAACTCTTAAATGTTAATTTTTAAAAATAATAGAATTTTAATGTACCCATTAAAATTTTATAGGATATAACAGTTAACTTTATGGTTACAGATAACAATATTTAAGCCAATGTGTTTGGTAATTTTGCAGTTTTTTATTTCAAAATTGTAAATTTATAAACTTATCCTTTATAAAAATTAAATCTATTTACATAAATGGAATAATTAGTCTTGCTTTTGTTATCAGAATGATTCATACAATAGAATTAACTTTTTTTTTATTGTTTTATTGTTTTAATACAAAAAAAGAAAAAGAAAAAACAAGAAAAAAAAGTAACAATTATAAGAAAAACTCGACTTTGTACTTAAGTAATTTAATATGTCCTTCAAAATGCACTTGAGTGTAACAACACTAGAAACAAAGTCATTGAACAGTTTCCTTGTCTAACCTTATATTTATCCGTGTATCAATTTCTAAGTAAACAAACAGTTGAAACCTAGACCTATAATATTTTGATGAATGATACTAATAATTTTCACATTTCTAAAACAATTCCATAATATATAGGAATTTTTATCGTGACTGTGTTTTATTCAAGCATTTGGTTTTCAAATATGTGTTTAGAAGTTCCGTCATGCCTTCTAGAAAGTAGTTGCAATCAAGTTCCTGTCTTTTCAGTCTTGGATGATAACCAAGCCTTTTGGCCGTCGAGCAGCCCAGTACAATTTAGCTTTTACTTTTAAAAAACTCCAATATTCTACATATCTGGTAGTTGTCCTATTATATCTGCAAGTAGGCACCAGATACAGTATACAGTCCAGGACATGTTGGCGACACCTATACAATGTAGGTGGGCCTGTTTAATGCGGTTGTTGAGGAGAGAAATTAGGTTTGATTAAAAATGAACGAGATATGCTGACACTAATATAATGTAGCTAAGTTTACACTAACTGCGCTGGACTTTATAATGAAAAATGATAGAATGAATGGTGAGAATAGAGATATAACACGATGCGACGACTGGTGTACAGTTGTATGGTTGTATATGATAGATCCCTTTACATAGATTCCCACTAGCTTATATACATAAGTTCTCCCATTCTAGCCTACCTAAGTCAGAGAGTAGTCTCTGTTAACCAGAGAGGGCCTCTCTGCTGTGGTTGCATTGTCTTTGCTGTGGATGGGTGCTATTACAGCCTGCAAGTTAGTCATTCTTAAGCAGGCTACTGATTCGCTGCGGGTTGAATCATTTGGAAGTTAGCCTCCAAGCTTGCCCAAAATAGATCATTGCATACCTTTCGCGTTCCATCCATTTCTCTCCCATACAGTGATATTTGTTAATTTCCGAAGGATTCACTCACTACAAGATGCAATTCAAGCAGTCAAAAGCTACTATGAAGAAGAGTCTAGCGATATTTATTAGTATCGCACAATGGTTGCCGAATAATTGATGACAGGCTAGAATAGAATTCTTAGTTACTGTGATATAAAGGGAAATGAAGAAGCATATAGGCTAGCAAAAAAAAAGATTCCCGAAAAGCACAAACACAACTCCCCTTGTAATATAATTATTGCATTAAGAGAATCCTTACTTAGTACTTACTTTGTTGTGTTTGTTATTTTCGGGAACCTTCCTTTGTTAGCCTATCTGCTGTAGGCGAAGCCAGAATGGGAATACATAGGCTCCTGCAGGTGCCGCCTCCCATCACCTCTAGGCATGATCGTAATAACCAGAGGTTGATTGAGGAAATCAAGGCGGACTCTCTTCTGGGGATGCCAACGGATAGGATGGTTCCTAAGCATTTCTTCGAAAGGAACTTCCATATTGTCATACCGAGCAGAGGCGAATGGGGCTGCGACCCACCCCTGTTCGGTAACTCGATCTGGTATACAGATGGATCCAAAACTCCGACTGGGGTCGGAGCTGGGGTCTACGGGGGCAGGCCTAAAGTTAAAATTAAGGCCAGCCTAGGGAAGTACGCCACGGTCTTTCAGGCTGAAGTCATGGCGTTACAACTCTGCGCTAGAAGATTATAAGGCAAAGGATAGTGGGTAGAAGAGTGGCCATATACTCCGACAGTCAGGCAGCCCTGAAGGCACTTTCCTCACACCAAATAGTCTCAAGACTGGTGTGGGACTGCCTACTTGCCCTCACCGAGGTGGGTACTCGGAATAAACTGACACTCGCCTGGGTGCCGGGACATGCGGGGTTCCTGGGCAATGAGAGGGCGGATGCCCTAGCGAGGGAGGGCTCGCAGGATACCTTTATAGGCCCCGAACCCTTCTGCGGCTTGTCCAGGAGCCTCATCCAAACTTCTATCAAGGGGTGATAGAAGATCAGCGTCTGCGTTGGTGGGAGGGAACACCAGGACAGAGGCAGGCAAAGCTCTTCATTAAAAGACATTTGCCTAAATTTACCAAAGACCTACTGAGCCAGACCCGAAGGGATATATGGTTAATTGTGGGGTCTACTAACAGGGCATTGTAGGCACATGCACCACCTACAACTTGCGGATAGTGCGGTATGCCGATTCTGCAAGGTAGAGGAGGAGACCCCGGCGCACATCCTTTGTGAGTGCGCCGGCCTGGCGAGGATTAGGTTTCTTCAACTGGGGACGGGCAATCCCGAAGCTGGAAGCTTCATGACGGAGCCGCTCTCAGCTTTGCTAGGATTGATTAGGAGGGCAAAGCTGGGCGCTGTTCTGTAACCTCGATTCTATTCTATTCTATTCTAGCCTATCTGCTTCATTTCTCTTTATATTACAGTGGCTAGGAATTCTTCCAGGCTGTCGTCAATGATTTGGCAATCATTGCGTGATACTAATAAATAGCACCAGCTCATCATCTACATCGCAGCTGGTGACTGCTGGTGATTGCAGCTTGATAGTCGACTAACAGCATTGGCTGTTGGACTGGCAACTCTTCTTTTACTTGTTTCAGATTTAGAATCATTTCTCCATCAAAGTTTGCCGCAGTTTTTCCAAACCGGCATCTGAATCTGAAAATTAGAGGGTAAACAACAGCTAGCCGCATTTGTGCTAGCATCCGTTGCCGAAAACCATCTATATAGACCTGAATCCAGCTAGATGAAAGCTAACTCTTACGTTTTGTTTCAAGTGCCAAAGCTTTTAATTCTCATAGTCGGTCACGACTTACTTATTTATTTATTGAGAAAGTTAGTCGCTTGTCTAAGTATTAAACCGAGATAGCGAATTTATTGCTAAATTATTTTTTAAAATATAAAAAAAAAAACAACAAATATTTAATTTATAGAACTTCTACTTTATTGTAATACTGCTAATATATTTCAACAATTTCATCTAAACCTTATAATTTTTGTAATTAAAAGTTGGTAACACTGCCATTCTTTTAATCTCTAGAGATTAAAAGTATAATTCTATCCACTGAATTTAGTGGAGTAATTATCACATTATTCAACTACAATAGAAAATAAAACTTTTCTTTTTTTTCCAAACAATTGAACATCTAACGCTTTAATAGGGCCACCATCAATTCAGCAATTGTTTCTCTCGGAGAAAGAAATTTTTAATTTTTTTTTTTTTTTAATTTATTTAAATGAAAAGAAGAATTCCTCCCCCCCCCCCATGATGTTTTTTTCCAAAAATAAAACGTATATAAATAAATTTTTTTTATCCAAATTCACTAAAAGTATGGGATTGTTCTCAGTCTTCCATGAGATGACTCATATGCTTTTTATTTGAGATATTCTCAACAATATGAAGAATAGTTCCAATCCTTGAAGACGCTTTCTGATGAATCACTAAAGTTTTAAATTCATGGTTTTTGTTATTATTGAATCAAAAATATTTAATATATAGAATATTTTTGATGCTTTATGTGAAGAATCTAACCCAGAAGTAGAAGTTTTATCTTAAAACATGTATCTATAAAAATAAGTATTCAATATGGATCAATCTGAAATGTATTTTAGCGATGTTGTATTTGTGGTAGTTGGTTGTAGCGTGAGCGGTTTAGTAAAAGGGGCTTGTAAGTATATATGTTTAAGAGAGTGAAGTATTAGTAATAATCAAGAAATCACCACTGTTTTAAAATAAATATATTATTCTCTAAGCAAATTTAAGTACATTAACAATATCACAAGTGTATCTTAATAAATGATGTTTATCTAGAATAAAAGGCAAATCTCGCATGAAAGCAGATTATTAGAGCGATTCCTGAAGTAAGTGTTCTGTCTTTGGAAGCAGAATGCAGACTGTCCGAAGGAATGCTCTCTCTAACAAAACAGTTGGCCAAGTAGCATTGTATTAATTTAACGGATTTTTTTGCCTTAGTTTCCCTAATAGCAATGACCCCAAATTACAGTACCTGACTCTTTTCATTGCACTAAGATGCATTTAAATTATTAACAAAATACTATTTTTGATCTATAAAATATTCTAAACTATTTTTCAAAACTATTATTTTCTTTTATTTCTTTCTTCAACTACAAATCCTCTTGCTAACTTATCGCCATTTGTATAGAAAACTATATATGCTATTTAACTATGAATATTTCTAGTTAAAGTGAAAATGCTGAAGATAACTAAGCAGGCCACTAAAACAATTTTACAAGTTACGAAATTATTAACGCAATTTAACGTATATAAATTAAAATGTCCGTTATTCTCAACACAAAATAAATGGATATGAGGGAATAATAAACAAATCTGTTTTCTCTAGATATCTAGCGAAGTGTAAATTCTTAATTATTACCTAAAAAATCGAATAGTTTTTCTACTCGTGACATCAAATAAGTAATTACTGGTTAGGTATGGTTGAAATATTACAAATTACTCAAACAAAACCATACAATCGCTATTATTATTAATCAATCTTCAAACCAGTAAATTGTATTGTAATATCATCTTCGCCAATATTAAACTTATATAGTTTTCTATCAAATTTTTTTCAGGATTACTGAACGAACTGGCATATTTAACTAGGTAAGATGTGTCCTCGACCTTGAAATCTTCTTCTATAATTATAACACTTATATAATTTTCGTGCATTGTTTTAGTGAACGGAAATTACTGGTTTAAAAAACAGAAACAAAAAAACAAAACAAAAATAACATCGTTATTTTATAGTTTATCATCAAAACATCGTAAAATGAACATCAACAAAAGAATATATGCACGAAATATAAAATTCTTTAATTTTGCAAATCAATGTGGCAATACCAATTTGGATAATAATGCAATTATTTTTAAAAGCACGTATGTTTGAATTCTTTCAATGCGCTCTTAATCTGATATTCAAAAAATTATCTTATAAAAATAATATTTAACTATTTTTATTAGATATTTGTAAAAAAAAAAAAAAAAAAAAAAAATGATTATTTATATTCTATTGTAATAAGTTTTTCGATGGTAAATATAAAAAAATTATTACATTTTATTTTTTAATATTATCATTAAAAAGGCTGATAAGTTGCGTAAGTTTTTTTTTTTCACTCTAAGGCTGGCTACAGACTATGCATGTATTCGCGATTCGTGATGCGTGATGCGTGATTCGCGGGCAGTTCACGAATAGTGTGTAGGGACTTGTTCGTTAAAAGTCGATTCGTAAACAACATGATGCGTGTGTGCACAGTGATTCGCTCTAAAGAGCGGTAAATTGACGAATATCAAAGGCCGCGCATCAGCACGAACCACTGATTCGCCAAAGTTCGGGCTGTGTTCGTAGTTAATTCGTCAATTCGTTGTGCGCGCTAGTTCGTTATGTTAAAACAAGGAGGTTATGTTTATATTTTATTCCGTTTAATTTTATAATTTTTTACTTTCTCTTATTTTGTTTATTATTTTAAGGATAATTTTATTATAAATATTTTATATATTAATTTTATTATTATAAGGATAGTTTATTATTTTAAAAATAATGGCCGAAGAAGACAACAGGCAAGAATATGAGTGGTCTGATGAACGCGTTCTAGATTTAATTTATGAAATTGAACAACTGCGTTATTTGTGGGATCCAAGGGACAAAGATAAGAAAAATAGGAATAAAAAACGTGACGCCTTTAAAATGTTGGCAGAGAAGTTTGAAGTTTTTTTTTCTTATTTTGCGCCATGATAATAAAAACAGCACTAGCTATTGATAGATCATCGTCACTCTCATATTTTCCGAACAGAAATATGTACATACAGTTTAAAAATAGTATATATGTGCTACTGAAGTAATTAATATATAGGCTTTGCACGTGCTCACGAATTTCTGTGACGAACATGGACAGAACTAATTTGAAACTGCCACGAACATGGATAAATTACGCATCACGCATCGAATCTTGAACAAACGCATAGTCTGTATGCTCTGTTTACGAATTACTACGCATTGCAACGAACTGGACGAATCTCGCATCGCGCATCACGAATCGCGAACACATGCATAGTCTGTAGCCAGCCTAATGTTTGTACTAAACTATCAGTGATCCGGCTTCAGATTAATAAATTGTTTTGCTATGAATGTTAATCTAATCTATGAAACCTATGAGAGAAAGAATTTTTATTGTAGTTGGTTCCGCCAAACTGGAAAACATTAGAGATATTTTCCGTGAGTGATATAGCCTGCTTCTCTGTGGTGGTCATCGACCATGGTTTTTTTCGGGTTTTCGCCCATCATCAGGATGTTTTTGTTAAAACTGTAAGATAAAATAAACTTGCATAGAACAAATTTGCATCAACTAGAGTATATAAAGAGTGTATCAACTGAATTTTCTCTGTGCATGTCTATGTTATCATACAGTTTTGACAAAAACATCCTGATAATGGACGAACGCCTGAAAAACCCGGTCGATATCCACCACAAAGAAGCAGGCTATCACAGAGAAAATATCTCTGAAAGAATTTTTATGTTTGCAACTTGTTGAATGGTTTATTGTCATTTATAAAACACCATTCTTGCAATTAATAAAAATAAATTCAGATTTACGCTTAATAGAAGAAAACTTGATAGATTGTTTGAATGTGCCAGTGTCCAGTTACAAATTTGATTTGGAAAAATTGTGTAATGTAAAACGATTTCAATTTTCTTAATTAAAATATATTAACATAATTTTTTTTTAGAGAAGTATGTTTATACCCCGGTGATGTTACATACCCCTTTATTATTGAAAAAGCAACTCGTTTGGAGCGTGCAATGAGCAGAGCGCAGCTGGATGTGTTTAAAAGTACATTCTGTAATCGTTGGCAATAAAAAAGTCTGACATTATGGGGAAAGAAGCCAATTCAACTAGGGGAACACATTACTGTAATTAGCTTAGGAGATATTAAAAGTGTCTTAAAGAAACGTTATTTAATTGTATGACAAAAGTTGTATGATCAGAAAAGGAAGGAAAATGAAGGTAAATATTACGCCGAATACAACCACAAATCCTAAAAAAAAACAAAAAAAAAAACATGATTTGTCGCAATGAAGGGAAAAAGCATTTTTATACAACTATAATGTGACCCAAGTTTAACCACAATCTCATGAAACCGCAAACTATATAAATTAAAGTTAGTAAACTATCCGTCCACTGCCGTACCGTAGAAGATGGTGAAATAACCATATATACTCTATAGTTGAAGAAAATCGAAAAAGTTTATAAAATGAACTGTCTGCACAAATACGAAATTCTCTTGTAGCGTTAAAATAATTGAAGCTATAATGAAAATACAAAGAAACTACGATGTGTTTATAGTTGCATTAGTATAAAAAATAAAATGTAAATATAGGGATATAGTATAAAAAGAATAACTCCATGATAATAGTTAACAAAATTAGCTTGGCTAGTTTTCACCTCAAACACACACACACACACACACACAAAAACATTTTTGCGTGAAAAATTCACATTATTTACTCTTACTATATTTAATACAATATATATATATATAAATATTAAAAAATTTTCGTACATTCAAATTTTATATATTTGACCTAATGTAAATAAAGAGGTGGAGGGGTAAATTAGTACCTACCTATTAAGCTTGGTCGGTAGAGAAGTGATTATATATTCTGGCTCAGTAGAGCGTACCAAAAATACTAAACCAACTCATATATAAACTTAACGTCTCCAAACTGTTTCAAACTAAAGTGATACATTTATATAATCTGTGCACCAAATTTAAAGGAAATTGTTGTAACTGTTTTCGAGAATATTCCTTAAAAAAAAAAACTGAAAAACTTATTTTGTAAAAATTGTATTTTTGATAAATCGAAATTTCCTTAAAATTTGGAATTCTATCAATGTTTGTAATGTGTATAAAATATTTTTATAGGTGGTAATATCATTTTATAAAATACTTTCGTAAGGAAAATTAGTAAAAAAAAAAAATTCTAAATTTGTTATTTTTTTTTTTGCAGAATATACAACAATTATAGAAAAAGTGCAATTGTATTTCTTTAAGTTACTATTATATTTGCCTAGAACAACTCCAGGTCATTATGTAAGAATAGAAGTCTGTAGAGTGCATTTACAGCAGAAAGTTTTTAATCAAATATTAAGCTGGTGGGTTAAAATTCTAAATATGGATAGGTCTCGATTGCCTAAAATATGTTACAATAGGTTGTGTGAATTGTCTGGGAATGCAAATGTACCATTTAATTGGGTAGATTCCTTGCAGCGATATTTGCGTGTAATTGGGGCGTCACACGTCTGGAATTTGCAAAATGCTTCACTCGTAAAAAAAGAGTTAAATAATTTAAAACTGTCTATGTATAATCATTTATTGATTAGGGATATGGACAGCGTTTGCAATAGCAGTTATAATATTTATTATAAGAACATTTGTCATTTTAATTACCAAAACCCCTTACTTGAAATTAATTGTAATATAAATTTATTAAGATTGAGTTTTCAAATCAGACTCAGTTCAGGTCAAAGAGCAATTATTTTTATGCAAGGTACGAAATCAATTAGATAGCAATGATATGTGTAGAGCTTGTAATTCTGTACAGGAAAGTTTGTTTCATTTTTATTTGGAATGTAAATATTATGACAGGTTTCGATATAAATATATTACTCAATATTATGATAAAAATGATACAGCAATTGAGAAATGGGAAAAATTAACTTACTTTGACAGTTTTAATAAACTAAAGAATATTTATATTTATTTACATACAGAAGTTTTAAATTAACAGGATCTTAATTAATTGAATCAAAATTTTCTTTGAATAATCTATGGTATATACGAGTGAGAGAAAGATGTGTTATGCTTTCATCATGCATGTAGTTTATGGATTAGTTTAAATTTTATCAATAGTTGGGTTCAGTTTGACCGTTTGTTCTTATTTTTATTTTTTGTCTTAATTTAGTTTAGTTCTTTTGAGAAGTGTATCCATTTTAGTTTTGCATTGTAAATTAATTTAACTGAATTTTTGTTCAAGTATATATTACTATAAAAGTTGTTTATATTATTATTTTTATTGTTGTATAGTTATGTAAGATCACCGAGTGAACTCGGCAATAAGATTGTACAATCTTTAAAGCCAATAAAAATCATTCATTCATTCAATTTGTTATTTTTTCATAGAAAAAACTAGCTATAAATAAATATAACCAATCAAAATGTAGAAGTGAAGATGTCAAATGTGGGGCATGTAATTTAGGCCAATTAGAAATTTAGAATTATTATATTGTCCACGCCCATATTTGACATCTTCACTTCTACACTGTGATTGGCTAATTATTTATAGCCTCAAATTATTTATACACTCAAACTTATGCACATAATATAGACAATTTTTTTCTTTTTTTCCTCAATTAAGCGAACTCACAACATATATTCCGTTGAAAATTCAATTCCTGATAATTGGGAACGATCGCTATACTTCCTCTTCTTTGGAGTAAGAGAAAATAATATTATTGTAGGCAGAACAAAAATGATATCAAAGATATCACTGAACAAATATATACATTAACCTAAATCAAAATATTTCAGAACGATAGATAACCAATATCATAGAAGCGCTATAAGTCTGCATCACTCAAGGATTCTCTTACTTCCAAGAAGAAACGGAGAAGATCAAAGGCAGAAGGGATGTAGGGCCACTATGAAAGATACTAAAGGATGAAATATTAGAAAAGATAAGGCTTTATTTTTTCCCCTTTAATATATTGGCATGTTGATGCCAATACTAGTCATTATATGTCAATATATTGTTATTTATTTATTTATTTATTTTTTTTTCAGTCTAACTATAATAAGAAATGGTTAATGGTTTTTTACAAAACCACAAATAAATAATTCATAAATAATATGTATGATTTTAATAAATCAATATTTATTATTTATAAATCACTAAGACAAACCATTAACGTGATCTTTAAACCGGAAACTCAAATATTTTTTGTAACCAATTGTTCGTTTTTGAAATAATTTGTTCACATATGCTCATACACCGAAAAAAAGAGATAGCTTGTAGCAGAAAGAGTGAAATGCAAATACACAGCCACAGAAAAACATACACACACACACATACACAAAACTTGTATTTCAGATGAAAACTCAATGCCAAAAATTTGATACGATCACAATACATCGCCTTATTTTCCCGCAATAATACGTATTATGAACAAAATTGAGTAATAAAATAACCAGTATTCTGAGTATTCATGATTTTTTTAGTTTATTGAAATTTGCTGTAAATAACTCATTAAACGATATTCTATTAACTTGCTTGTAGTCTGAGAAAAATCGTTTTGAAAATATTCCCTCACAAAACTTTTTTTATTTAATTAAAACAAAAATTTTTAATAATTGAATGTTTATTTAGAATCCGTAGTGGTAGAAAATTTAGAAAAAAATAAATTAGGAAAATCAGGGTTAAATTTTTGCTTGTTCCATGTGTAAAAATTTTTGTCTATTTGGGAACGTTCGTCTATTATTAAAATGCCTTGGATAAATTAGTAAAGTTGGATGCTAATTTTGGGATTGTAGACTTTCCTTTGTACGGAGGCTAGATTAATATATTCATATTATAGGGTTGGTGCAAAAATAATGCAGGTTTTTATATGCCAAAAAAAAAAAAATTATTATAATTTGTATAAAACTAAGATTATTTATTCAAAATATGTTCCATCATTATCAACACATAGTTGCCAACGTGTCAGAAGCATTTTTATTCCAGTTTCTAAAAAATCTTTATTTAAACTCTCAATAAACTCGCGGAAAGCATTTTCGGTTTCACTTCGGTCCCTAAAATTTTTTCCTCTTAAGAAGTTGTCCAAATGTCTAAATAAGTGGAAGTCCGTCGGCGAGAGATCGGGGGAGTATGGAGGGTGCGGAAGTGTTTCATATTTCAATTCCTGAAGTTTCCTGAGAGTTGGCATTGCGATATGTGGCCTGGCGTTATCGTGAAGAAGAATTGGTCCTTTCCGATTCACCAATGCTGGACAAAGATTTTGCAATTTCCTATGCATTTTGTCAATTTCTTGACAATATGTTTCAGCCGTGATTGTTTCGCCAGTATTTAGGAAGCTGTAATGAATAACACCTGCAGTAGACCACCACACTGTCACCATTACTTTTTTCGGGTGCAGGCTTGGTTTCGCGAAATGTTTTGGTGCTTCATCCTTGTCCAGCCACTGGCCTGACCGTCTCCTGTTGTCGTATTGGATCCATTTTTCATCACATGTCACGATTCGATTAAGAAATGGTTCATTTTGGTAGCGCAACAGAAGAGAATTGCAAATTTCAAAACGCCGATGTTTTTGGCTCTGGGTCAATTCGTGAGGTACCCACGTGTCGAGCTTTTTAACTTTACCAATTTGTTCGAGATGGCGAACGACTGTTGAGTGGTCAACACTAACTTCTCTCGCAAAGTCCCGAGTGGTTTTGCGAGGGTTATCTTCCACCAATGCCCTAAGATGGTCGTGATCAACAACAGAGGGCCTACCGCGACCTTCCTTGTCTTCGAGATCAAAATCTCCAACACGAAATTTTTGGAACCATCGCTGCACTGTACATTCACTGATGCTTCCTTCACCCCAAACAACATTGATGTTACGCGCAGTTTGAGCAGCACTTCGACCAAGTTTGAACTCGTAAAAATAAATTTGACGAAAATCTTGTTTTGACATGGTGAATATCGGAGGTCTTAACTCATACAAAATGGAACACAAACTAAACTGATATTTGAGGAAAAACAACATTATTTATAATCCATTACCTAGACTGGAGGATTATCTTTGTTTACTTGGCAAGCAGAAGTAAACAAAAGATGAAAGTTCAAAATCCTGCATTATTTTTGCACCAACCCAATACAATATTTATCAAGACTTTCTCTAAAACAATCATACAGCTTATTCTTTTTTTTTTTTTTTTTTTTTTTATTGATATTTACAGCTGCAAAAATACACTTCAACAAGTAAATGTGTTAAATGGCAATCTTAAATAACAGGAGTATGGATTGGAGAAGAAATCCAGCGATGGCACTCCACTATCTTGAGTTATTCTACAAGGTTTGTCACGGGGCCATCTTCTCTTCAGCCGTCTGCGTGGATTATCGGGAATAGTGTTTTAAAAAAAGCTGGTGAATTAAAGGCTTAAGATGAGCAGGTGTGGATGAATGGAATTTAAGGAAACGAGTTTTGTCTAGATGGTTAACGAAAGGAATGTCTTTAGATCAGTATGGATGGTGAGGTTAGCAACCAACATTGAAGGATTTTTAATTGAAATGATTGGATATGACGGGGAATTGGAACGCTTGGTTGTGCCCCATATTTCTAAGCCATATAACCATATAGGTCTCAGTAGTAGTAGTAGTAGGTAGAGAAGCCTTTTATTTTGTAATGTGAGAATTGGATCGTCTGTCTAGTAGTCTTGAGAGTCTGAACCGTCTGGGGATTCCAAGTCAGTCTTTTGTCTAGCAGGACACCCAGGTAACGTACGCTATTTACGGGATACATTAGAGTATAGTTAATGTGGATCGGTGGGAGGATTTTTCTACCCAGTGTAAATACGATGTATTTACTTTACAGCTTATTTAAGTCTCAAAAGTGAAGCCACGATATCACGAAAAATAAAATGTATGTATATAAATATATCTGATGAATAAGATAATTATAAATAGCAATTATTTGAATAAGATGGAACGAATATACCATGGAAAATGTCTTTATAAAATTATTTTGCTTTATTTCTTCGTCTTCTTTTTAATTTTTATTTATTTATTTATTTTTTTAGAGACGTGAGTTCTATTCTTATCTTTTAATAAGACATTTTTAAATTATATAAACATTAATTTTAGTAAAAAACTTATTTTTTTTTAATTTAATAAAGTCGTTCATTCTTAGTAACATTATAAAGAAGGTCCCCAACATGGTAAATTATAAATAGCTTGCAGATATTTTCCTAGGCTTATTACAAGTACCTCAATTTTTAGCTAAATAATCTTTTCTTATATAGAAATTTATTTTTCTCTATTATTCTTTAAATTGACATTCTTTTTTATCTTTTTACTTTCTCTTACTCCTAGTAAGAGGAAGTATTGTAATCGTGTCAAATTTTCGATATCGAGTTTTCACCGGAAATATCCGTTTTGAGGTCCCCTGAGTCCAAAAAGTGGTTTTTAGCGAATGGTCTGTGTGTGTGTGTATGTATGTATGTGAACAGCATAGCTCAAAAACGAAAAATCGTAGAAAGTTCAAACTTGATATTACGTTTAGGTATCACCAGGGATCTGACGGTGCGTTATGTGTCAATATTCCTCAACCGGAAGTACCACTTTACTAGTTGTTTTTTTTACGTTTTTGCAATTTTCTCAAAAATGGTTCCGAAGATTTTCTTTAAACTTGGTATATCAACTACACATACAAAGAGCTACAACTTTTATTTGAAACATTTCTCCAGGAAAATTCATTTAAGGGCACTTCTGGGGGAGGGGTGGGGTTAGGTTTTCATCTTAACTGCTGTTTCAGTATATTAGACAATTCTGTCATCTAAATAATGTTAATTAGAATTAAATATGTTGTTGAAATTCCGAGTTTGAAAAAAAATAGATAACCGGAAGTGCGTTTTTACTGAAATATAATTTTCAGTTTTCTGGTATTTTCTCGAAAATGGCTCCAACGATTTTCTTTAAACCAGCGTTGTTAACTATACATATAAAGAGCTACAACTTTTATTTGAAACTTTTCCCCTGATAAATTCATTTAAGGGGACTTTTGGGGGAGGGGGGTTATGTTTTTCTTTAAAATGCTATCACAGTTGATTATACAATTCTGTCATCCAAATTGAAATAACTAGAAATTAATATATGACCCAAATTCCGAGTTTCAAGGAAATTAGTAAACCGGACAGTTTTACTGGACAGTGTTTTCACTTTTCGACGAATTTCATTAAATTTGGTACACTAACTATAAAATTTGTCAATTATAATTTTGAGTACTGGAGTAAGAGAAAGTTGTGTGAGTGTTTCACACCAGATTTTTTTTTTTTTTATATGATTTGAGGACTCGGAATTTGGGTGTGACGAGCTTCATAATTTCCTAATATTATGTAGGTTTCCCCCCTATTTATTTCTCCGCTTGAACTTAATCGATTGCAATAAACAATAAACCGTTTCTTTTTAGCTCCATTATTTAAGATATAAATATTTAACAATTTGCTAAAATAAATAAAAAAAAATATATATATATTTATAAATTTAGAAACGCAAAAAGGAAAACCTTTTTTAAATTTTTTTATTTTCTCTTACTCCTAGTGAGAGGAATTATTAAGATTGTGTAAGAATTTCACATGTTTTTTTTTTTTTTAGGGTTTCCTGAGTTAAAAAAAAAAAACTCTTTTAAGTTTCCACCGCCATTTTGATTAAAAACACTTGAGTTTCTGACTTGAGACCGGTTCAATGGTTTGCTAGAAACTGACGTGTTGCAATAAGCCTTTTTGCAGCTAACGTTACACGTTGTAAGCCTTATTGCGATCTAGTCAGGCCATACTAAAAGCTTAGCGGTGTAGTTATGACCCTTAGTTTTCAGGCTACTTTATACGGTTAGATGTAGAATTTTCTCTTATCCCTCAGGAATATTGAGTATTGAGGAGCGTAGGACTGGGCATGGTTGAATAAACGAGCTTTGTGTGCAAGGGTGTATATAAATTTTAACTGTATTGGTAAGAATGGAAGTTAGGTTTGGGATAGGTTAGGATTCTCCACCCCCCCCCCCCCCGGAATATCGAGTACTGTGGGGACCGTAGGTTAGGATTAGCTTAATGTTAAGTTCATTTCCATCGTTTTGGGGCGTTCTGTTCAACGTTAGGGCCACCATTCTGGTTAGCGGTTTCTTTTTCTATATGTGCGGGTACGCGCCACAGGAGATCGCCCATCCAATGTGCCTTTTCGAAAAATAAATATAAAAAAAAAACTTACTATTTAGAGCTTATTTACTTAGACTAACTTACTTACTACTTCTTCTAACTTACTTACTTACTACTTCTAACTTACTTACTTACTAACTTACTTAGAACTTGGGTCAGGTGGAAAATTGTTAAAGAATACCTAAAAAAAAAACTCGAGTCACATGAGAACTATAATATTCTTCGGCTGGTACGGGTGCCGAGGCACAAGGGCATTCAAGAATACGAAGAGACCGACAGATTATTAGCAAAGAAGTGCGTCTCACGACTTCTAATTGGTTCTGACCTTTACTGCGGTATCTTGTACGAAAATCGAATAGCTAATACGGAATTTTATTGGAAAAGCACTGCGTGGCAGAGGCACTGCAAGATCTTCTTAGAGTACGCTTCAGAGACTCCCACAACCTATCTCTTTGGCAAACACGTAACATGGTGCCGGAATCTGGGATCGGAGATTTCTCCTGGACTAAACCGTGGCATCCTAAGGATTGTACGTGGGCACATTGATGGCATAAATGCTGAACTAAAATAAAATAAAAGCTCAAAATAATATTATTCGCTAACAATATGTTTGTCTTTTATTCAAGAGACCTCCATATATAAATATCTGATGTAAACACAATTTCGAAAATCGCAACACTCACTATTACTAAGAGTAAGTGAAAATAAAAAAAAATCCATTGTCTCCAGATTTATGAATCCGGACCTTTCCATTTCCAGCTTTTCAATGAATAGAAGATTTGTGTGCAAGGTAAATTTGTGTAATGAATGCGACAATCCTTACCAATTCTTATAAGAGAATGCTAATTGCTTAAGTTTAGATATATACTATTTCTACATATACAGTAATTTCTAAAAGTCACTGGCAACTTTGCAGTTATTTACATGATTAAAAAAAGTACAGTGTGGGCAAAATTAAATAAATAATTATTTGCCAATTTAGATCAACGTGTAAGCCTAAATTAGTCGCTAATTTAACAATTCTATTAGTTAAATATTATTATGCAAGGATGTACTATAGATAACTGCAAAGAACTTTGTAGCTACTGGATAAATATTTAAAAAGAAATGGCAATGACCTGCAAACTGTATTACGTAATACAATATTAGCATAATGATTTTTAATATATAATTAGTATGTTTAAATTGAAAGCGGTTTATAATTAATGGACAAACGATTTGTTTAATCTAATATATTTATTTATTTTTTTAATTAAATAATACAAATCGGATTGAAAAATTCAATTATTTCTATATTATATATTTTTATTTTCTGTTACTCCTAGATTATTACAAGGTGTCCATTTAAATGGGCCACTTTTGAAATAACTCTTATACTAAGGAAGATATCCAAAAAGTGAACATAATGTTTGTTGAAGTATTTACGCTCTAGTTTATCATGGTGTTAATGATTTTTGATTTTATGTCCGCCTTACATTTGAAATTGATGATTGAAAGTTGCAATTTTATTTTGACTCCCACTTTTTACCCCTACTGTATTAAAAAAAAAAACTTAAAAACATGATGAAGAATAATGCCGTTAATTTCACTTCAATATTTCAAACTGTTGACGAGATATTCAATCATTAAGATTGAATTTTCGCTGTTTTTCCTATTTCTCTGTTTCATAAAATGGAATTGAAAGCAGATTTTTCTTATTTATTTCTAATAAATAAGAAAGTTCAAATGCTGACAATACTTGAAACCTGTTTTAAAACATAAGGGACTTAAAAAAACAGGTAAAACATCATTAAAAAAAAAAAAATTCCATTAATTTACAAAAATCCATCAAAAATATTTCCTATTTATTCAAAATGACCTCCTCGGCTTAAATGGCACAAGCGCAGTCGCTGCCCAACAGATGGAGTTGCTAATCAGATTTGGATTAAGTCTTCTCTAAGTTTTTCTGGAATTGTTGGTTCCCTGACATAAATTTTTTCTTTGAGATATCCCCAAAGAAAAAATTCAAGAGGGGTTAAATCTGGCGATCTGGAAGGCCAGCTTTTACAGGTCCCTGTCTCCCGATCGAGCAGTTATTGAACATCTCATTCAGTTCTCTCCTCGCCACTAAAGCATAGGGCGCGGGACAAACATCTTGCTGGGACCACATTCTTGTTCTGACATTCAATGACACATCCTCCAGCACTGTTAGCGTATTCTCGCTCATTTAAGGTAACTGGCCGAAAGTAAGGGCCTATAGTTTTATCTCCAGTGTAATGGCAAGAGAGAATTACATCAGCAAGAGAGAGCAGACAGACGAGAGAATTAAGAGAGTGAAAGCAGGCCCTCTTTGGTACTATCTGACTTAGGCAGGCTAGAGTGGGAGAACTTGTATATAAGCCAGTGAAAGACCTAGACATCTATCTATCTGATTCAACCATACATTGCATCGTGTCATATCTAATCTTACCTTTTATTCTATAAAATCATTACAAGTCCAGTGTATTTTGGAAGGGATGATGTAATAGCAAGAGAGAATTACATCAGCAAGAGAGAGCAGACAGACGAGAGAATTAAGAGAGTGAAAGCAGGCCCTCTTTGGTACACTCTGACTTAAGCAGGCTAGAGTGGGAGAACCTGTATATAAGCCAGTGAAAGACCTAGACATCTATCTATCTGATTCAACCATACATCGCATCGTGTCATATCTACTCTTACCTTTTATTCTATAAAATCATTACAAGTCCAGTGCAGTTTGTGTAAACTTATAGAAATATTATAACAGTGTCTTCATATCTCGTCTAATTAATCAAACCTAATTTCTCTCCTCATCAACTCCATTATACCAGTCATTACGCAGCAAACATTTACTGACAGATGATTTGAAATATTGAAGTGAAATTAACGGCATTTCTTTTTCATTTTGTTTTAGTAGTTTTCAATACAGTAGTAAAAACTGGGGGTCAAAAGGAAATCGCCAAATTCTATCACCGATTTAAGGTGTAAGGCGGCAATAAAATAATAATCATTAAAACCACGATAAACTAGAGTGCAAATACTTCCACAAACTTTATGTTCTTTTTTCTTGATATCTTCTTTCGTTTAAGAGTTATTTCAAAAATGGTCCGTTAAATGGGACACCCAGTATATTGTATAAGATTTTCTGAAGTGTAAGTATTTAAGAATAACAATTAAATCTAAATCTCCGTAATACTCATGTAAAGTACTTTCTAGAGACTTGCAAGCTAACCAAGGCCAGGCTTGGGAAAACATTACATCATAAGCAGATATTTACATAAGGCAAAACAGCTTTAAGTCCAACCATTTGCTATTTTGAAGAAATAGATAAGGGTCAAACGTTTCGCTAAAAAAAGTCAAAGATTTCTCAGAACACACGCGAAATTAATTTTTTCGAAATAATATTTCATATTAATGTCATACATACTACGTCATATGTGAGCAGTTAATAAAAATTCCAATTTTTAAAGCAAATCATTGGAATCATTTTTGAGAAAATTCCAAATAACTCAAAATTAGATTTTGTGAAACCAAACTTTCAGTTAATTCATTTTCTTTAGTTTGGAATTCCACTAGATGATAGTATTACGTACGGGCAAGGTGAAACGTTCACGGCCTAGTAGTGCAAATGAGTTTTTTGTTTTTTTTTTATTTTAAGAATGCATTTATTTCTCAATGTAATCTCCCTTTAGTTCAATACACATTTTCCAACGTTTCTCCAATAACTGGATTACCGTCTCTGAATTGCGATTCTGGAAGGCCTGAAGGGTCACAAATCTGGCGAATAGGGAGGATGTTTCAACAATTCCCATTGCCCTGGTGAAAGAGGATTTTTTTCTTTTGCAAACCATACCTTTTCTCTCTAATTTTTTCATCTAGCTGGTCAAGAAGATGTGCCTAGAATTCCCCATTAATTGTTTGACCCTTTGGCCGGTAGTCAATTAAAAGAAAACCCTTTTCCAGCCGTTGCAATTGTCTTTGCTCTCTTCGGTGCAGCAAAGCCACGGCTTCTATCCACTGATTAGACCGTTGTTTTGACTCAAGTATAAAGTGGTAAATCCATAACAAATCGGCGCAAAAAAATCGGTTGGATTCTTCTTAAAACGGCACAAACATTGCTGTGAAACTCGATTCCTCATTTGTTTGTGATCAGCATTTAACAAATGTGGCACCCATCTTGCACAAAGTTTTCACATACTTAGTTCTTCGTGTAAAATTTGCCGTACCCTTTCTTCTGAGATGCCTACAGCCGTAGCTACTTCACACACCTTTAATCATCGATCATCTAGAATCATATTGTGTATCTACGGTGGTTGCAGTTTTTGCCCGTCCTTCACGTGGGTCATCTTCAATCAATGTACGACCAGTTTAAACTCAGCTGCCCTTTTTTTTTACTGTTGCTACTCCTTATTGGCTTTCACCAACTTTGCATGAATTTCTATTGGCGATATATCATTCAAAATGAAAAATTTTATGACGGAACAGTATTCAAGTTTATTCATTTTGTCAAAAACACACAACACGTTTACTTCAAAACAGCCATATAAAGACAAACTATTTGTCTGATCAAATTCATATTTGCGATTTAATTTTCCAGTTGATGCTATTGTCTTTGCTTTCTTCGGTGCAGAGCCACTGGCTTCATCCATGGCTTGGATGCTGTTTTGACCCAGATATTAAGTGATGAACCCATGTTTCATCCATCGTAACAAATCGGCGTAGAAAATCGGTTGGATTCTTCTTAATGCTGAGCTTTTTTTACCTCTAACCGCGTATTTTCGATGAAAACTCGATATCGAAAATTGAAAAAGGTTGGAATAATTCATTTTAAATCGCAGTTTGGAGAAAGTAAAATTAAAGTTAATAAAATTAATTAATGGACCGTTAACATATAACAACAAAAATATACTTAATAATTAATTAATATTTCGTTAAAATATTTCTAAAACAATAACAAAAACAGAAATAAAGTTAATAATTAATTAATAGTCTGTTAAAATATTTCTAAAACAATATTAATAATAAATAACTTTTATTTATAATTTGTAAGATATTAATAATTAATACAAATTGTTATAACAAGTTTAATGTCGTTAATTATGTATTTCGGTCTGATGACGTCATGAATTTTTATATGGCATGATCGCATGTTCAACGTCATTTTCCATGTTGCACTTATTTCACAATTTCTGGAAGTTATTAATTTAAATAGGTGTGTCATTGTGTTAGTTCGTCCATGTTCTGTCCGAAGTCTGATCAATGTCATTATTTGGCTTCTTGTATGTTTATATTTTTCTAAACCACCATTTCAATGATAATAATGTATATATTAGCGAAGTGGTACATACATTCCTTTACGAGTAGACTCTCTTTGCCACATTCACAGTAATACCAACTTTGCGTGTCGGAACCAATCGCCAATTTTTGTTTCACCATATCTTTCGTTATTATAGATTTATGTTGCTCCAATTTCCGTTTATCGTTTTCATAAATATTAATATGTCTCGATAATCACTGGATTGATAAATTTTTTTTTGAATTATTAATAATTTTTTTAAAATTATTTTATGTGCAATGGAATTTTAGTATTTTTTGTAAATTCAAATGAATCTAGGCGCTAGATTACACTGTGACTTGGGATCGGTAAGTTGTTTATTTCAAAACTTACACCTTGCAATGACATTTGGGGGGGGGGAAGAATAGATTGAGATATTTTCTGGGATGTGAGTGTAAGGTTCACCTTTAATTATATTAGTTTTGTTGTGATCGTCTGCAATGTAATTACATTAAAGTAATTGCTATGGCCAAAAAAAAAAAAATAGTAGGAGTCCATCACCCTACGGTGTAGTGGTTATGAACGTAGACTTGTAACTGGGAAGTCCCCAGTTCGCGTACCATTAGCTGCTAAATTTTATATTCGTTTAGAAAATGTTAATAGTAAGGTAGAAGCTTTCGCCCTCGTCCACACGGGGTATTTGGTAGTTGGATGTTAAGCCTGCTAGAAAAAATAGGCAATTAATTTACTTTTTTTTTATCATCACCCTAATGATATTAAACTAATAAACATTTTAAGATGAAACTTAACTGAAAAGCATAATCCTTAACTTGATATATACTTAAACTGAAAACATTTATACTGTAAAGAATTTAGATTTTTGTGTTGTAATTTACTGTTTATTATTAAAAACAAACATACATATACATACATACCACATAGTTTATTAGAAATTGTATAATCTATGTTGTAGCAAGCTCTAAAGTTTTTTACCTAATAGTTTATTAAATAGAGCGTACTATGATACTAGTTTACAAAATCCTTGGCTGGAATGGGGACAAGAAAGTATTTGTTTTATTTATATAGCCTAATTTAAAGATTACTCTTATATTTTCTATTTATTATTTTTTTTAAATTTAATTTTGACAATATATTATTTGCTAATTATTTTATATACGTAGTTTTTGGAACAATACAAATTCATAATGTAAATATTAATTATTTACATGTATTTTATTTACATGCAAAATTGGAAGAAATCCATTGCATTGCTATATTTAGATTATAAATATTATGAAATATTTTGATTTCAATTTATATAATTTTTCAATGGAACATGAAGACTACATAAAATTTTATTACGATATATTTTTGCATGTACGTTATTTTTAAATAGGATTTTATTGGATTAACGTCAAATTTTCTAAAAGTATCTTTAGAATACATGTTTTATCGGAAATATATGTTTCAGAGCCAACTAATCCCAAACTTACAGAGCTTGGTTTAACTAAGAGCCAAACTTATCTTTTCCGTTTACATGTATGTATAAATTGTGGCAGTTCTGGTGTTAAGTATACGATTGACATATTGAAAAATCGTAGCGTAAGTTCTTCAGATTTTTATTTCAAAAAGCTACAATATAAGGTGAATATTTAACTGATGTACATATATGTTGAGACCCTTCAATACGAACAAAAAAAAAAAAATGATTTAGTGTGTGTATGTATGTATGTATTATTACTTTCTCTTACTCCTTAGTAAGAGGAAGTATTGTAATCGTGTCAAATTTTCGATATCGAGTTTTCACCGGAAATACCCGTTTTGAGGTCCCCTGTGTACAAAATAGTGGTTTTTAGCAAATGGTCCGTGTGTGTGTGTGTGTGTGTGTGTATGCGTACGCATGTGAACAGCATAACTCAAAAACGAAAAATCGTAGAAAGTTAAAACTGATATTCCGTTTAGGTATCACCATGAGATCACAGTACGTTATCTGTCAAAATTCCACAACCGGAAGTACCACTTTACTAGTTTTTTTTTTTTTTTTTTTTACTTTTTTGCGATTTTTTCAGAAATGGATCCGACGATTTTCTTCAAACTTGTTACATCAACTACACATACAAAGAGCTACAACTTTTATTTGAAACATTTCTCTGGAAAACTTCATTTAAGGACACTTTTGGGGGAGAGCTGGGGTTAGGTTTTCATTTAAAGTGCTATTTCAGTTTATTGGACAATTCGCTCATCTAAATAATATTAATTAGAATTAAATATATTGTTGAAATTTTAAGTTTGAAATAAACGCATAACCCGAAGAACGTTTTCTTTACCACTTTACTAAATGGTTTTTTTCACTTTCTCCCGATTTTCTCAAAAATGGCTACGATGATTTTCTCGAAACTACTTATATAAACTACGCATAGAAAGATCTACAACTTTTATTTAAAACATTTCTCTAGGAACATTCATTTAAGGACACTTTTAGGGAAGGGGTGGGGTTATGTTTTTCTTTAAAATGCTATCATAGTTGATTATACAATTCTATCACCTAAAGAAAATTAATTAGAAATAAATAGATGGCCAAAATTCCGAGTTTGAAGAAAATTAGTAAACCGGAAGTGCGTTTTTACTGAATAGTTTTTTTTTTTAGTTTTCGACGAATTTCATTAAATTTGGTACACTAACTATAACTTTGTCAATTATAATTTTGAGAACTGGAGTAAGAGAAAGTTGTGTGAGTGTTTCACACCAGATTTTTTATTTTATTTATTTGTTTCCCTTTGGTAGTAACCCTACCATTGGGGGAGTTTATTTTCTATATGCACCACACCTTCGGTACTACATGTAATAAAGTACATTAATATAAACTTGAACTTAAATAAATATGTACACAGATTAACAAACAAAAATTAAATAATGACAGAAGATAAATTTCAATTAAAAACAGTAATAGTATGTGAGTAAAACAGTTAGAATATGTGAGTAATGATTTTATAAACAATATGAAGTAATGAACAATGACAATATGAAGATAAGATGAAAAGTTATAATAAATTATTTAATTGTACTAAATTGATGTTATTTACAAATTTACTAAATATTTCTATGTTATTTTCTTGTATAAATTTGCTTCTTGGGATCGGCCAACTTTCCCCTTGTAGCGTAATATGTCGGACTAGTAGGGCTCTAGTTCTCTCCATTAATGGATAGTCAAATATAAGATGATGTATATCCTGGATAATAGTGTCCTGGCAAGGACAATAGGGTGCTAGAGCCAGTTGAAACCTATGTAAATATTTCATATTGGGACCATCCCTAGAGAAAATTTGAGTTAAGGCATGAGTGTGTGCCAGTCTTAACTTTATACTGCTTTGAACATTTGGAAAAAATAGTTTTGTTTCTGCTCCATTAAGTGTACTCTGCCATTGATTATCCCATTCTGCTGCACTTTTTTCTAGCAAGATACGAGCGATTTCGGATTTAGGATACCGGGAATAAAGGATAGGTAGATAATTATCCATTTAGCAGCCTCGTTTGCTAATCAATCCAGCTTCCTCATTGCCTTCCAGGCTCACGTGGGCTTTAACCCATACCAAAATCACTTCCTTCCCTGCATCCTTCAAACTACCTATTTCTTTGGTTGCTTCCTCCCAGATGCTGCTATGATTGTTGTAATTTTTAATTGAATCAATTGCAACTCTACTGTCAGTCATAACTGTTACTTTCTTGAAGCTTTCTTCGCAATGGATGCAATTCTCTTTAAACCATTCGAGTGTCTTAAGAATTGCAAATTGTTCTGCTTGATTATTGCTACAGAATTTACCTAATCGATATTTATTGGAATTTTATCTTTATTCTTATAGCCTACTTCTCCACCACTGTTGCTACCATCTGTAATATCCTGTAGCGCGCTGGTATGTATTTATGTATGTGAATGTGTGCGCGAATGTAGTAATAAAATATCTTAAAAAACAGAAAATTGCAATTGGATGAAATTGGCATGAGAAGAAAGGTTTTTAGTCATTATCCAGCAACCGGAAGTACGACTTTACTGATAATTTTTTCCATTTTTTTATTCTTTTTTTTTTCTCTCAAAAATGCTTCAAACGACGGTCTTTAAACTTTGTATATTAATCAACAGTTTCCTGGTAAAATTGATTTTTTTTTTTTTGAGGGGTTCAAAAAAATGTTAGATGAAGAATGATATTGACGCTGTCTTGTGGGCTACATTGTAATCACTTGTACTAACTGCCTGGCGCCTCTTTCGCTTTCATTGGTCCACAGCCGAACTGTTGTTGTGTCTTATGCTTACATATCTGTCAAATTTCCATTCATAGATAGTTTCACCAGCATTCATTCCTATTAATGGAGCTGAATGGTTTTTCGGCAGCCTAATATACTAATTGGGGGTCCAGACATTTGTCCCGGACATCATATCTTTTACGGATCTCTCTCTCAGTCATCTCGTTCGATCACTTACTGGGCAATGTGTTTTTAAGGAGACACCTCTTCACATACTCATACCAGACCCCTTTTTTGTAAATAGTTTTAGACACGAAAAGAAACACTCATCCATCTTAAGACAGATTGCTTGAGTTGTGAGAAAATTAGGTTCAGGAATTCCTTTGGACGGAATAGGATATCTGTGGAAGCACTTAGGCTATTTCCCTTTAAGTTTATGGGCTGATTTGTATAACGGACTGCGGTCGATGAATCTTAAAATGGATTAGATTCGGTTTGTTGTTGTTTAACTTTGGGATAGCAATATTTTGGATGACGTAGGCATTAGTCCTTACCTACACACGATTAGTGATTGCCTGAGTAGTTGTCCCTCCCCGCCAACTATATTTTATGTCACAACAAATGGGTAAAATTAAAAAAAAAAAATCGCCATATTATATGTAATTGTATAACACGACAATAAGCGAAAGTCATGTAAGTGTATCACACCCAATATTATATGTAATTATCAAATAATCAAAGAAATGACACAAAGTCCTAATATGAAGCACTAGGATAGATGTAGGATTTTTAATTGCAGTGATTGGCTCGGGTTTAGATCTTAAAAGTTCGTATCTATTATAAAATGCACTAATTAATATATTTAATTGGCCCAGTTTAATATGCTTTATTTAAACAGAGCACAATAAACGATATATTTATCTACAAAAAAAAAAAAAAAAAATAGCTAAGTTAAACTAGATTTTAACTAGACTTAGAAAAGTTATCTTTTCATATTATAAATATTTATTATGAAATAGAAATGCCTTGTGATTTATGGAAACCGCAAAAAACCATTTAACAATTCATTGAACAAATGAATGCAAATTCTAGCTCGTTCAAGACAGTGGAACGTGAATAGCGATGTAATTTCCTTAGATTCAATTCAAATTCAATACAATATTATTTACAAATTTTTTACATACATATTTACAAATGACATTTAAGTTCCAATTTAATGATGATAAACATAAACACTCTTCATCAATATAAAATAAAATTGACATATTATTGTTGGTCGGGGGGGGGGATTTATATTGCAGGGAAAAAAGAAAGGAAAAACCGACAGCTCTGCAGGGGGAGGAAGGGTTAATTAAGGATGCTTCTAATTCTTTTGTGTCTGTTGTGTAATTGTTCCAATATCGTAGTTTCCAATTTAGCGGCAAAGAGGGTTTGTGTGGCATTCTAAGGATGTCAGTAGTATACAGTTTCTGTTGAAGTTGTCTCTTGTGAATTTCCTTAGAAGATTTTGTGGTATTTTATTTGGTGATTGGATTGTTGATGCTAGAAATGCAGACATTATCATTAAAAACTGTTATTATAATATTTCTATTTTTCTCTTCTTACACGTGCTAAATTTAAATTTATTAAAAATTTATAAAATAATTAGAATGGGACAATTAAAACTATTAATTTAATATCATTGTATAAGAAAAACCTATTAGTTATTTTAATGTTTGTTTTATTTAAAAAAATAGATTAAAAAAAATTAATTAATTCAATATTACATATTAAACGATTTTTTTTTTTTTTTTAATCTAAAAAACTAGTAATTTATTTATTTATTTATTTATTTCAAATTACGTACAGAGCTATTAAATTAAAACTCCAGAAAGTTACCATTTCTTTCCATTAAAATAATGTATTAGTAATTTATTCGGAATAAATTAAAAAAACCATTTTTATAATAAATAAATAGATAAATTTCCGAGTTATATTTTTCTCTGATAGACGCCTCGCAGAAGAGTATTTTTTCTTCTTTTACTGCGCAATGACAATCGTTAAAGCATGTTTTTATTAGCTACTATTTATGAAATATTCAAACCACTTAATTTTCTTCAAACAGGAAATTTATACTAAATATAATTGCCCTTATAATGATACTTAATTTTATAAACCTCAATATAAAAAAAAAAATCTGGTGTGAAACACTCACACAACTTTCTCTTACTCCAGTTCTTAAAATGATAATTGACAAATTTTATAGTTTGTGTACCAAATTTAACGAAATACGTCGAAAATTGAAAAAAACAGTTCAGTAAAAGCGTACTTCCGGTTTACTAATTTTCTTAAAACTCGGAATTTTAGCCATCTATTTATTTCTAATTATTTATTTTTGTTTGGATGATAGAATTGTATAATCAGCTATGATAGTACTTTAGAGAAAAACATAACCCCACACCTCCCCTAAAAGTGCGCTTAAATGAATTTTCCCAGAGAAATGTTTTAAAAATAAAAGATGTAGATGCATACGAAGTTTCAAGAAAATCGTCGGAGCCATTTTTGAGAAAATCGCGAAAAAGTGAATAAATCAGTTTGTAAAGTGGTAAAGTAAACGCACTTCCAGTTATCCGATTTTTTTCAAACTCGGAATTTCAACAACATATTTAATTCTTATTAACATTATTTAGATGACAGAATTGTCTAATAAACTGAAATAGCACTTTAGATGAAAACCTAACCCCACCTCTCCCCCAAAAGTGCCCCTTCAATGCATTTTCCCGGAGAAATGTTTCAATAAAAGTTGTAGCTCTTTGTATGTAGCATGAGTTGAAAAAGTAAAAAATCAACTAGTAAAGTGGTACTTCCGGTTGAGGAATTTTGACAGATAACGTAGTGTCAGATCCCACGGTGATACCTAAACGGAATATCAAGTTTCAACTTTCTACGGTTTTCCGTTTTTGAGCTATGCTGATCACATACAAACACAGGGGACACTTTTGGACTCAGGGACATCAAAACGGATATTTCCGGTGAAAACTCGATATCGAAAATTTGACACGATTACAATATTTCCTCTTACTAGGAGTAAGAGAAAGTAATAAGGTGGAAATATAGATGGGATTTATGCTTTTTTTTTGGATTTCAGGGCATGAGGACTACCGGAATATTTGGAATTTCGAATTCACTTTGTATTTTAGCAATGTACTCTGTCACAATGCCAGCATAATACTTCTAAAAAGGCACTATAAAATTAACCTTATTTCATTGCCCTATAAATACACAGGTGTAGCGGTTTTTTTTTTTCTTCAAAACAACATATGTATGATATTTTTAATTTTCCGATTATAAAAAAGATGTTGCTGCAACCAATTTCCAACTTCAATTTAGTAATATTCCAATATATAAGTTTGTTATGAATATAATAAACGTTTCAGTGAATGGTAATCAAGAATATACGAGTTTATTTTGTTTATCTATAGGTCAATCGGTCTGTTGGCCTCTGTGTGTCACATTCACTTTATACACGGTATCTGTACATTGATTAGATTAACTACTATTGTATGTAGCAGATGATAAAAAGATATAAAATACTGTTATAAATTGATGATAAAAAAGCAAAGATCATAAACTTGTTTTACCGATAAAAAAAAGAAAAAAAGAAAAGTGAAACGCCCTTTTAGAAGAAATCAAGATGAATCTTAGTGCTTTAAAATAAAATTTTTTTTTTTTCGAATAAATATATCAATAACAAAAAAATATACATTAGCTATTTTGAATTTTCTATATTTATCTTCTTTTTTTTTTAGCGCAATGAAATATGAAATATTAAGAAAACAAAATTCTTAAAGTTAAATATAATAAAAAATGGTGGTACTTCAAATATTCGAAACCTGATATATATGAATGCAATATTTCTTCTTGCATTTATAAATTTTATTAGAGATATTATGTGTAATAAAGTTGGAGTCGTTCTCTCTACAAATTCTACACGATAAAAATATAATTTTACAAAAAATTACAAATGACTCCTTTAGTTTTTGTTATGGTGGTTGGTTCCGTAGAACTGGAAAGCATCAAGAAACATTTTCCATGGTAGCCTGCTTTATTTTGTGGACATCGACCACGTTTCGGGCGTTCGCCCATCTTCAGGATGCGTTTTTTCAGACAGTGTAGACAACACAGACTTGCACAGAGCAAATAATTAAATTCACTTGAGTGTGTAAACTGAATTTGCACTGTGTGGTCATACTGACCGAAAAACCGAACGCCCGAAACCGGTCGATGTCCACAAAATGAAGCAGGTTATCACGGAAAATGTTTCTGATCCTTTATTTTTTGCTTATTTAAGTATTTATGAATATATTTATATAAAATAATGATATAGGGGCGAAAAAATTATTCGATTAATTTAAAAAAAAAAAAAAATCTGGTGTGAAACACTCACACAACTTTCCCTTACTCCAGTTCTCAAAATGATGATTGACAAATTTTATAGTTTGTTTACCAAATTTAATGAAATTCGTCGAAAACTGAATAAACTATTCAGTAAAAGCGCACTTCCGGTTTACTAATTTTCTTGAAACTCGGAATTTAAGCCATCTATTTATTTCTAACTAATTATGTTTGGATGATAGAATTGTATAATCAACTATGATAGCACTTTGATGAAAAGCTAACCCCACCCCTCCCCTAAAAGTTCCCTTCAGTGGATTTTCCCGGAGAATGTTTCAAATAAAAGTTGTGCTCTTTGTATGTGTGGTTGATGTTTTGGAAGTTTTAAAGAAAATCGTTCGGAGCCATTTTTGAGGAAAATTGCAAAAAAGTAAAAAATCCTACCTAGTAAAGTGGTACTTGCGATTGAGGAATTTTGACAGATAACGTAAGGTCAGACACCACGGTGAATATCAATATCAATTTCAACTTTCCTTCTACTTTTTCGGTTTGACAGTCTGAGCATCTTAAACATACAATACACACACACACCGGCACACACGGACACACACAACACACCCACAGACCTTTGCTAAAAATCACTTTTTGGACTCCAGGGGACCTCAAAACGGATATTTCCGGTGAAAACTCGATATCGAAAATTTGACACGATTACCATAACTACTCCTCTTACTAGGAGTAAGAGAAAGTAATTTGACACGATTACAATACTTCCTCTTACTAGGAGTAAGAGAAAGTAAAAATACGTTAATAATATAAAATTGTAATTTTCATACATATATATAAAAAAAACATGCGTGTACGTAAATATAAAAGCCATTTGCAATAAAACTACTAATAAAAAAAGGCATTTTGTTAAAATATATATATATATATATATAAAAGAAATAAAAAATAAAGGTTTGCATAATTAGGAAAACATAATAGCCAGTTATTTCAAAATACTGGCTGATTATTTAACATACTGAGCGGATGGATCATGATGTGTATTATGTCGTAAAATTGTTAAGATTTTGAAACTGCCTTTTGTATCAAAAATAAATTCTTCTTTTTTTTTTTTTCGTAATTAGTTAGGAAAATATATAAACAAAATAAAACTTATTAATTTAGATAACTATGTAATATTTTGAATAATTAAATTAATAAAAATATAATAATTTATAATAAAAATTTTAACTTACTTGTTTAATTTTTTGTTATTAAAAGAAATCTTCTTAAAACAGAAATAGCACTAAGCTGAAATTCACTGCACTATCAAACTAAAAATTAATTTTATACACTTTAATTAAAACTAAAATTAAAATGCTTATTAAAATTAAAACAAAACAAAAAAATAAGACTTAAATAAAAAAACCGACGGATTATAATTATTTCTTGTTTACCACTAGTAATATAAAAACTATATATAAAAAAAAAAAAGAAGTAAAAAGTAATATAAACTAAAAACTCAGTAAGCAAGTAGTTTTGGTTGCGTAGGGAACTAAAGAAACAATCTAACTTCGGTGTTGTTATATTACCGTCGGTAAAGTAACGTAGCCTCGTTGGTGGGAGAGATTAGGTAAAAAAAAAAAAAAAATTATACGTCCCACCTGTGCTTTAGAGGGGGGAGGAGTTAGTCCACTATAGTTACTTATGTCTTGCAAAAGAACCAGATTTTCAACTCTAATACATTTGTACGCTGCTTTAAATAAAATAATATTTAAAAAAATATAATAATATAAAATAAAATAATAAAAAAATTAATAATAGCCCAAAGAGAATACTTTAAAAAAAAAATTACGACAAACTTTGGCAAATAGAAAATCCTCTGAAATTGACCTAAACTATCAAGTTTTTTTCAATGGATGCCCCAAAATAGTCAAATCATGTACATCTACATGTCAATCTATTATTAAAACGTATGTGGCTTAAGAACTAAACTGAATCAGATGTATAGATTTTAGATGTATTTATATACATCTATAATGGAAAATAGCATTATAGCTTAGTTTGAGACATGGTTAAATGATCGCATTCTCAACGCAGAACTTGGGCTTGGACGATAGTGTCTATCGTCATGATAGATCTTTAGACAAAGGTGCTCGGGGTGGTGGTGTTCTAGTCGCTGTGAATACGTATTTATCAGACTGTGATGGAATTGAGTGATAATTTCTAACTATCTATCTCCATGGCGCTACAACCCTTGGTGGGTCCTGGCCTCCTCTAGGAGTTCTATTCCAGCTGTCTCTGTTGGTTGCAGCTGCTTTCCAGTTGCAAGTAACCAGGAGATTTCTCGCATCGTTGGCAACACCATCCAGTCATCTGAGCTTCGGTCTGCCGACCTTTCTTGTTGTGCCCACTTCTCCTTCCAGAATTTTCCTTGGCACTTCATCTTCTTCCATTCTAATTATGTGGCCCGCCCAGCTCAATCTGTTTAACCTAATCTTCTTCACTATATCTGCTACTCCATATAATTCATATAACTCCCTATTCTTTCTTCTTCTCCATAAATTACCTTCTTTAATTGGACCAAAGATTTTTCAAAGAATTTTCCTTTCGAAAATAAGGAGGTTTTTTTTCCATCTGTCTTAAAAATGGTCCAGGTTTGAGAAGCATACGTTAGGACTGTAAGAATGAGCGTTTTGTAATTATAATTTGCCTAATTTTGGTTAGCCTGGATATCAAATTGCTCTTCATATATTTCATTAGGCCAAAGTAGCATCTATTTGCGGCTGTAATTCTTTTATTGATCTCCTACGAGATGCTATTAATGGAGTTAACTTGGGAGCCAAGGTAGTTAAATTCGTTAACTCTCTGGAAGACATATGAACCGAGAGTGATAATTTAGCTGGGCATTTATTTATAACATTAATATGTTAAGAATCAGAAAATATTATTATTATTTTTTTTTTTTTTTGAGGTAGGTGAAACGCTTTATACGCAAAGTGTGGGACTCCCAAGTGGCTACTCACTAAAACACCTCCTCTATCTGCGGAACACTGGCCTGGAACTGTTCAGTACTTCAGACCAGGTCTTTATAGCGCCCAAAGGGCTCTCTCCTATTCTTTTCCTACTCACCTAAATATACTTTTAGAAATTCTTACATTCCACCAAACTGTAACCAAGAAATTTATTCTATGCTATTTGATAAAATTGATGAATTTATGGTGAACAATTCTGAGTATAAATTAATATTAGTAGGGGACTATAATCTTCCACATATAGATTGGACATATCCTGTTTATGTTAGCTCTAGGTCTATCACAAAATAAACAATCCTTTAATAGAGTTCATATACTATCACAATCTAAAGCAAATTAATTTTATAAAAAATGCGAATAAACGAATATTAGATCTTTTCCCCCTTCCCGCCAATTCAATTTAATCATAATTTTCTCCCAACTATGACTCATATCCTCTATCTCGGACTCCATCTAGACAGACGATTACATGGAACACTCATAGTCGACTCAAACGAAATGAACTGAATTACCGGTAAGAATGCTAAAAAAAACTGCTAGACAAACGCTCAACACTTACACTGCACAACTATACGATTCCTTACTAGCTCCTATTTGGACATACGGACTCGAATTATGACGGACTGCCAAAAACACAAACCTGTATCGCATTCAATTCCTACAGTCCAAAATCCTACGCACCATCGTCAATGCTCCCTTCTATGTCTCTAACCTCACTATTCACACTGATCTAAAAATACCCATCGTCACCACTTTAGCCAAATCCCGCTACCAAAAATTCCATCCCAAATTATCTTCTCATTCCAATACCCCCTAATCCAAGCCCTCTGTACTTCCACTTTCTCCACAAACCCGCCAAAAGACGACTAAGGCGTCGATGACCGCGCGACCATCTAAATACATAACGACGGCTGTCTTGAGATATAATCGTACACACTAAAGTCATAATGGCGTATTACGACTGCTATCGCTAGATAGCCGCCGTTCACAACTTTAAGCCCGGGTGTGCGCGCTAAGCAACGCGCATACTTCCATGTTCATTATTTATCTTTTTTACTTGTTGCATGGTTACTGTGCAGTTTAAAAATCTTAAAATAAAATTAAAAAATAAAACGTTCGTGCACTACGATCAGTTGATAAATCCGAAGTGACGGAATCCCAATCCCTTCTGATCTCTTTCTTGTCCTGTCAGATTCCCATCATCCTCCTTTTTTTTTTGGCCAAATTTCCAATTAATGTATATACTAACTCTTCTTTGTCATCTAAAGTTTGCTACAACTTTAATAAAACCGATTTTACTACCATGAATCCAGTATTTCTCACCTGTTGACTGGAACGGTATATTTTCTTCACATGATATCAATAGGTTCTGTAAATTCTTTCTTGACAACATACTTAACGCTATTGAAAAACTTGTTCCATTAACAACTTCAAAGAAACCACCGTGTTTCACTTCAGATCTCTTTGGATTTATAAAAATTCCGGTTTATATACAGATTATAAACATGTTTTCCCTATTTTAAAGCTGGTTGCAAAAAAATTAATGAAAAATCTCTAGGTTAATTATTTCTCTTACGTATAAAACAGACTTCTAGCAACAATAGTAAATACTTTTGGTCCTTTGTAAATAATTTTAGAAAATCACTGCACCTGCCTACTTGTATGAAATACTTAAATAATTACAGTGACAACACTTCAGAGTCTGCTAAGCTCTTCCAACAATTCTTCTCTTCCATTTACAAAAATTCTAATCCTTCACCAAAAAAAAAACTCTACTGAAAATAGATTCTACCTTAATTACCGATTTATTTTGTCCTCTCTTAATCTGTCTTTACATAATGTAACGTCGGCTATTCTTTTTTTTCTATTTTTTTAAGGCAATGAACCTGTCGGTTATTATGCCCTTTACTGATCCCGTAAGTTACATTACTAAAACTATACCCTATATCCTATATAAACATTGATTTGTTACATTTCACACCTATTTATTATAAGGTTTATTACAATAATAATTTATATATATTTACAAGGTTTCTATATATTTTACTATTTCTAAATGCTGTTAATTAATTTAGTATCTATAAAAAAATTTATTATACTATCTATTTTGATCGGGCATCTGTAAAGATCTCTTCCACTGTATCTGGAATACTGTTATAATGTCTACGTTGTCCATACAGTGGACACTAGACAATTATATGCTGTACGGTTTATGGTACATAAATGCCCTACATATGGAGGATTTTCTCTGTACATGAGGTAACCATGGGCTAAACTAAGGAGGGGTAGATCCTTAGGCGAGTGAATACTACCTCTTCCCTGCGGTTTTACCGCGTTAAAGAGTTCCAAGCTTTAACAACTGTTTTAATGGTTCTTAGTTTATCGTTCGTCACTGAAGACCACTCATTCTGCTAGGATTCATATATATATCGTTTTATTTCCTTCACCACGTCTATTGGCAAGCTCCTTTCTATGGTTATAGCCATCTTAGCAGCCGGCCTCTTTTGCCGCTAGGTCGGCATCGGTGTTACCGGGGATTCCCAAGCGACCGGGTACCCAGACAAATGAAACATTTGTTCCTTCTCTTTCCAAACTGTGGAGCAATGTATGAATGTTCTGGACAATCTGATGCTTAGAGTATATATGCTTCAGGGCGTTTAATTTTATGATATTGCAACAATTATATTTTATGACAACAATCAAACAACACCTTGCTGCGACGACGACTAGTGAAGTAGAGGAGGAGAGAGCTAAATTTTGCTTATATATAGAGGGAGCTCGTGCTCTCTCTACTAAGAGTTACATCAGCTCTCTCCACTTGTCGTCGTCGCAGCAAGGTGTTGTCTTCGCCACCTCTTACCGCCACCCGCCGCCTACTTTCTGTGAATGAACAGGTATTTAAAAAAGTGTTTAAAGTGTAATAGATATATTTATATATTTTCTCGTTCTTATTCGATTAAGTTTACAATTTGTATAGCATGTCAATCAAAAATAGTTGCATCTGTGAACACGCTCAAGATCTAGAATGCCCAAAGTGCACAGAGATTGCTCCACCAAGCCCATCAGTATAGGGGACGACTACGTCCACGACGCGCCTCCACCGAAGAGACCACGAGTGGAGATGATGAAGCGAGGTCTGTTCAGTCTTTGGAGCTTGTTGAAGACAGAGCTTTTTCTGAGGACTTTGAAGTTAGTGCATATTCCGGATGTCTTACTAGAGACGTCGATATGTTTGAGGGAGTATACTAGCCAGACATCGACGATTTGGGAGACATTCCTGGAATGTCTTGGGAGTGCATACGCTTCACTGGAGGAAACGGACACCTCATATATCAAACCGTTCGTGGATTACGTGGACGGCTCATTGTCCACCACATCCTTTCCACGAAAGGAAATTTTAAATTTGAAAGCTTTGTTGAAGCTTTCAATTTTTAAATATTCCAAAAGAGGGTTCGACCAACAATCAACCTCTTGCTCGTATGGTTCCACTCCTGCAGACATGTCCATATCCACGTCATCCATGACTGTTCCTTTAGCAACAGATCATGTCGATGCTGGATCATCAGGGCTATCAAAGGGCATAGGAACAGCTCTTTCTTTAATAAAGCTAAATCTGCAACCTGTGGACTTGCCGATTATACCGAAGAACACTGCGCCCATCTATCAGAATGTATGCAGGTTACCAGGGCGACTTTACAACTTACCCCAAGTACCTTCCAAGGCACTTAGGACCATGCAAATTGCGTAGAGTTCTGCAACTATATGCTACTTCTAGTAGGTAGACCAAACTTATATTCCCTATTGTCAATAACTATTGCGGCATCGGCTATTCTTAATTTAAATGTTGTGAAAGCCCGAAGCCTTCTCAGTGCATTGCTTACTTCCGAGCAATGTTTTCTTATTTAAAGTTAACATTGCCCAACAGACAATGAGCTTTAAATATTTCTAAGTTCTAGGAGAAATCCTGAGCAAAATGTATTGGATTCGAAGGCGGGTCTTCCGCCTATCCAAATCCAGCATACTTTCACTGAACTAATTCCACTCTTATTTCAAACATGCACGGGAATTTTTTAGTTATTTGGTTCAAAGATAAGTTGCAATCTGTATACTCTATTCGATTCCAGTTTTTTTCTTCTATTTTCACGTTATCTTACTCCTGAAAAGAGGAAGTATTATGTTCGTACCAAATTTTTAAAAAACTGAGTTTTCACCGGAAACATGTTTTGAGGTCCCCTAAGTACGAAAAAAAAAATTGTTAGCGATCGGAAGTGTGACTTTACTGAATGTTTGTTTCCGTTTTTAGCGATATTTCGAAAATGACTCCAAATGGTTTTCTTTAAACTTCGTGTACTAATCTACATGCGTATTGCTTTCATCTGAAATGCTTTCATAGGAAAATAGATTTTTTTTGGAGGTTCTAGAGAAATTGAAGAGTCAAGAATCTGAACTTAATAAAGTGAATTTTATGAGGAAAGCATAATAACCTCCCCTTCCTCTAAACTTCTTTAAATGAACTTCCTCGGAGAAAAATAATAAATAAACATGATAGGACTCTGAATTCCCTTAGTATTGCAAATTTAATGAAATCTAACGATATTTTTATGGAGAAAATCGCTGAACCCTGAAAAAACTATTCAAAAAAACCGGTCAACTGATTTTCTTAAAGTCGGAATTTTTGCAACATATTTAATTAATAGAATTGTGTAATAAATTAAAATAGAAATTTAGAGGAAAAATATAATTCCCAACGCTTTTCCAAAACTCCACATTAAATGAATTTTCTTGGAGAAATGTTTTGTACAAAAGTTATAGCTCTTTTATACGTGTAATTGATTGTAATAGAATACAAAGAGAGGATTCATAGCCGAGAAAGAGACACAAAAAGGACAGGACTACTCTCTCGGACTAGAGTGGGAGAAACTGCATAAATACAGCGACGGGAGATAGATATACAATAGAGTTCACTCGCCAGTCACAACGTGTCATTTACCTCACCCTCTACCACGCTACCATACTCTACCATTTTAGTGTAAAATTCCAGGCAGTCAGTGTCACTTTTGACATTATACAGTGTTCAGCCATATCTAGTTTGTTCATTCTAACCAAACCATTTTCTCTTCTTCATCATACCCTTTATAGTGATGTACCAATTTTAAAGAAAATCGTTGAAGCTGTTATCCGAGAAAATCGTAAAAAAAAACAAAACTGAGAAATCCATTTAGTAAAATGGTATATCCGGTTGAGGAATTTTGACAGATTACATCCTATCTGATTTCATGGGGATACCTAAACGAAATGTCAAGTTTGTACTTTTGTGAAAGACATTTTCTTTTTGAGCTATGTTGTTCACATACAATCATCATTCACACATACACACACACACTATTTTAAAACCATTTTTTCGAACTCAGGAGACCTCCAAACGTGTACTTCCGATGAAAACAAGAAATCGAAAATTTGACACGATTGCAATATTCACCCTTTTACAGTAGTAGTAAGAAAAAAATAAAAATTGTAGAAATTGTTGGACGTTAGAAATGATCAGATGTATCTCTTAGTTGGCTGATCGGCCAGGGGGTATCATAAGAAAAACACTAAAAAAATTTTAAGTGTTTTTTATTAATAACCTGACGTTTCGACAAACATTGTTTGTCTTCTTCAGGGGCTATCTTTGGAAAATTTGTATGCTCTATTAATTACTACATGTTCAATTATGACTGTGGTCTATGAGTGTACTCATGTTCAATTAGACCACAGTCATAATTGAACATGTAGTAATTAATAGAGCATACAAATTTTCCAAAGATAGCCCCTGAAGAAGACAAACAATGTTTGTCGAAACGTCGGGATATTAATAAAAATACTTAAAAATTTTGTAGTGTTTTTCTTATGATACCCCCTGGCCGATCAGCCAACTAAGAGATACATCTGATCAGAAAAATAAAAGTTGGTATAGTGTGTGCATAACATAAACAGAAATTTAACATTTAATTACCCAAATAAAATTTTATGGATACGTAAAGTGTATTGCTTAGAAGTTAGTTCTTCTCAGCCTTGAGTATTTTACATGTTAATGCGGTGGGAGAAGTTTTTATAACTGAATGGCTCCTTGGAGATGAAAGCGTTCGAGGTTTTATAGCATGTGTTAATCACAAGGCGATTCAGATATCCTTATGTTAATATATTCTCGTGATTCCTTAACTTATCACATTCATTTTCTTATTTGAATTAAAAAAAAAAGTAGAAAAAAAGAAAAGAAAAGAAAAAACCCTTCTTTAATGAATATAGTTAGTCGAGTTTATTTAATTCATGTTAATTTTTAAAAACGTTAAAAACAAACAGAGTTGTAAACAAGGTGATTATTTCGTGGGAATATTCCCAGAGTCGTGATTTTGACTATAGTTATATATATATATCCCAGGATTGTTACTAGAGTTCCAATTAAAATAATAATTATATACCTGGCATGATAAGCTCATTCTAAAATCAATTGCTGAATTTGTCAATTTTTCATTGATATTTTTTTTTAAACTTAGAATATTTACAGTACATTTAATTCAGCTGAATATTCAATTTGTTAGGGACCGATAATGAAAAAATATATTAAGGGGAGCTGGAAGTTAAAATGAAAATTGATAATCAAAAGTTACCAAAAATAATCGTTGAAGTTACTTTCTAGAAGAACAAAATGGCAGAAAGGCACAAACTGAAAAACAATTCAAGACATTGGAACTAACGTAGTGGTAAGTATAACATATATCGGAGGAAGTAAACGCTTTTGTTAGTGAAGACAGAGAGAAAGGATTATTTAAATCAGTAAGTTTACTTAATAAGGATTTAAATTATATTTTAGATCAGAGTGGATTTTTAGTTTGTCTTAACTTTTACCAAGTTACTTTTGAGGCTCATAATGCTCACGTGCATTGAAACCTTTTTTAGTGGAAAAGAGCTAAGGGTCGGCTTCCTTAGTAAAACCTTACCGCAAAATGGACTCTTAGCCGGCCCTTTTCGTGGGATTTTCGAAGATTTTTCAAGTTTGATGCTGGATTTGTTGTGCCGAAATTGGAATTTGATCCCGCATTGTGTGGATCAGGTAACTTGTCAATATCTATCATAATTCTAACCTAGTTCCCTCTGGTGAACCCAAATTACGTACGGACGGGTTCTTTTCTTGTATTCCTTGGAAGCGTCATCTATGGGAACATCACGACCATTTCCCGAGAGAAAGTGAAAACCCATATATTTTCCAACCGACCTCCTTCCCAGCGGGTTTTAGTCTTTGTTTTCGATCATGGATTGGAGGTGTTTATCCTAACTCCTTAACTATTATCTAAGTTTAGTAAAAAAAATACATATTTTTCTTTTTTTTATTATTTGTTTTTATTTAGCGTTTCTTCAACTGCAGCAGTTATTAGCGGCGACGATGGCATTACATTCATTACATTATATGAAATAATATGTTATAGTACTGTGGCATTATTACATATAAATAGCATTGACTCTTATATGATGAAGTTAAAAATCTGGGTAGATGCCGGATTCTTGAAGGAAGTTGATAATTGCGGAGGGTGAGGTGATAAGATCTTCAAGACCATTGATGTTCTGCTTTTTCTTGGGTACTGATAAATTTGGGCATCCTACTAATAGGTGTTTTACTTTCTTAGGTTGGTCACAGTCTGTACATATAGGTTGGTCCAGTCCCAATAAGAGATAAGTGTGTGTCAATCGTGTATGTCCTAGTTTCAGTCTTGTCAGTACTGTTGAGTCTTGCCTTGAAAGAGTCGCTAATTGGGTCAGCATGGGTTTGTTAATACGTTTGATTTATGGTAGTTTGTTGTCTGTTGCCATGTCCCAGTTATTGTTCCATACAGTGAAGTATTTAAATGTGTAAGTTGAAGTCAATCAGGGGAGCTTCGACGTTATTAATGCTTGCTTTGGCTAGTTGGCCTGCCATCTCGTTTCCATTTATTCCTATGTAGGATGATATCCAGATTAATTTAATACTTTTCTGGTTTCTTGAAGTTAGTGTTGAAGAATTTGTATTTGCCGGATAAGGTTGTTTGTTCAATATTTGTCTTGTAGTGCTATCAAGGAATTTATGGAGTCCGAGAAAATTAGAAATTTTGATTGGTCAGATGTTTCGATTAGACTGAGGGCTTATTGTATTGCTCTAAGTTCTGCTGTTAGAATACTTGCGGTTTTGGGAAGTCTGTAACTATGAGCAACATTATTAAAAACTATCCCTAGCACGACTCAATCTTTTTTTTTTTTTTTGAGGCAGCAGTGTATATGTGCTGAAATTCTTGGTTTTGGCTAACTACTTCATGAAACATCTGATGAAAAATTAATGAAGGTGAGGTGTATTTTTTGTAAATTATGCAGTGACATGTCAGAATTATCCAGGATGGGTGTTGAAAGTCGGACGTTAATAAATTTGGGGGAATTTCTGAGCCCAAGGAAGACCGAAAGTTGATGATGTGTACTCGTAGGGTTTCACTGGTGAAAAGACTATTTGTGCAGAATGTTTTTTTAATGGAGAAAATTTTAGTATCGTAGCGGCAGAATAGTAGTTTTTTTCTGATTTCTAGGGTCATTTCCCCGCTTCGATAAGTACACTCAATCTTGGGCGGGTAGGAAATGCCTCTAAGGCAATTCTTATGCTTGTGTTTATACTGATAAGTAACTCTGTTTGTTTAGCTGATAAACATATTGTGCTGCCATATTCAATTTTGCTCCTTATAGGCGCTTTGTAAGTGTTTATTAGAGTCTTGGAATCGCCTCCCCATTTGTAATATATAGTCGCTCTTTAGCAACTGTATTCTTGGACAAGACGATTTTTTTAGTGATTTTAGGTGTTGAAGCCAGATCAGTTTTGTGTCGAAGATTAATCCCAGGATTTTTACTGTGTTAACTGCTTTTATTTCTGAATGATTAGGGTTAGTGGAATGTTGGTTGTTTTCGTGTATTTATACTGAATATGATTTTGTAAGATTTTTGTGAGAGAAATTGAACCCTCTTAGCAGAACCCATTTCTCTATGTCACTTAAACAATTTTGAATTATTTTTATTATGAGTTTTATGTTGTTCCCTCTGCATACTATCGTCAAATCGTTTTATATATATATATATATATATATATAAATAGATATCCTTTTACTGATGATTGAATTTGGGTGAGTATTTCATTTACATATATTAGGAAGAGAGTTACGCTGATAACAGCCTTGGGGAATTCCGTTTTGTTGTACCCGTGTTTCTGGATCTGAAACGGTTGAATTTAAATGTAACCTTTTTAGATGTGAATCGATAATTTCTATTAGACTTTCGGAATTTTTATTTAAGTTATCGACTGGAAGAAGAGCTGTATTTTCACTTTGGAAACTTATATGTGCTGTTTCTCTGCATATGCAACACTTTATTTCATCTTCTCCCAGGAAGAGTCCGTAGTTGTCACCTTCGTAATTACGAAAGAGATTAGATGGACTGTCGGTAGATTGTTCTGGTTGAATAAACACATGTCTCCTAAACCTTAAAATATGTTCATAACCTTCTAATTTTATGCCTGCCCTCAAATAAGAGACAGGAGATCAGATTATAATGTTACCTTCTTTAAATTTATCCTCAGTGGCCAGAATGAGAAAGATAGGGTGGTGCATTTGATGTAATTATTCTTTTTAAGGATTTTTTTTTTTAACTTTATTTTATTAGCAACTGCGAATCATACACAACAAGCAAATGAAATGACAATGATAATATAAAAAATAATAAAATAAAACATAAAATAAATAAAAACAAAACTGAAGAAGAAAGAAAAAAAAATAACTAATAACTTCACGTGACAGAATTGAATGAGGGCCATCCAACAATGACCATCATAAGTCGGTTAGTATAGACACCGATGAAGCGAATTCGAAGGATGCCCTTTTTTTATCAAGCGATCAGGCGCTTCAGCCTTCGGGAAGGATTAGCAGGAAGTGTTATCTGTGACAGGTTACGGAACAATTGGTTGTAGTGATGGGAAAGTTTGGAATGGAATTTAATATATCGGGACTTGGCGAGATCTAGGATAAATGGGAGTTTTAGGTCACTGTGGACAGTGTGGTTGCTGACGTAAAAAGGAGCATCGATTATTGTGCGGAGGATTTTGATTGGAAGGATTGGATACGATGAAGATTGGAGCGCATTGCTGATCCGTATAGTTCGAGTCCGTATGTCCAGGTAGTTGCGAGCAGAGCTATGTAAGTGTTTTTTTGTTCAAGAGAGTTAGTTTTGATCGTCTGTCAAGAAGTCTTATGAGCATTCGGTATCGGAAGTTAAGTTCTTGTCGCCCAAGTCGAGTATATGGATTCCAGGTAAGGCGTTTATCAAGGTACAGGCCGAGATATCGCACTTTGTCTGCCGAAGGAATAGGAATATGGTTCAGGTATATTGGAGGGAGTATTTTACGATTTAGAGTGAATGGTATGTATCTGGATTTGCTCTCATTGATCTCTATTCTCCATTTGCGGAACCAGGGTTTGAGGATTTCAAGGTGGGATTGAAGGGATCGGGTGGCAATTACAGGGTCCATATTTTGAGAGAGGATTGCCGTATCATCGGCGAAGGAATAAATAGTTGTGTTAGGATTGAGAGGAATGTCTGCCGTATATACTGTGTAGAGGAAAGGAGCAATTATGCTCTCTTGAGAAACTCCAGCGCGGATGGGATGAATTGAAGAGGTAGAAGAACCTTGGATAACTTCGAAGGAGCGATCCGATAGATAGGATCGTAGGATAAGGTAGTAGGTGCTAGGTAGGATTGTCTTCAGTTTTTTAAGGGGTTAATTAATTTTTTCGCGGGGATATAAATATCATTTATTTTTATACCCCTGTGAACCGTTTATAAATTTGGTTACACATTCACTACTTGATAGGTAAATACATATTCTATTGATTGATATTCGATAGAAAAACAAAATATTTTTTGCACCAATGAGTTCTCCATCAGACATAATGTATTTTAAAATTTGGTTTACCTTCAATAGCTGGGAAGATTATTATCTTTTTTGGCACTGAGGTCGATCGATTTTGCTACTGATGCCCATGATTTGTTCTGGAGGCTAAGAAGATGTCTTTTCGTTTGTCACTAGCTGGTGTTGAACTTCAGTTTGTTGGCTCATATTTGGTTATTCAATTAGGTTTTTTTTTTTTTTTTTTGATCAGAGTAAAATATTTACTCTTTGATCAAACTTGGCACTATAAAATATTAACTTGGGTTAATATTTGTTGTGTAATAACACCTTTTTAAAGAGAAAATTAACTTTTTAGAGAGAACCTTTTATAACACGTCTTTACACAAGACGCTCATAAATCAGTTGATGTAAAAATACATTGTTGAAGCCAGATTCATTCATATTTTAATTAATATCATAATATATAAATATAATATACAATTTGTTTTTTTTTTTAAATTTAAGGCGCTCTCTTGTTACAGACAACACTGTCCATCATCGGACAGTAAGCTGTAGTGGCTCCTAGGAAGAAAAAATCTAAGGATAGCACAGCTGTACTCGATCCCGGAGCCCTCCGCGTAGGAGTCCAGTACGCTAACCACTTAGCTATTCCCTTCCCTATATAATATACAATTAAAAAACCATAAATCTGATGTGAAACATTCACACGACTTTCTCTTAGTGCAAGTTACATTTGTTATAATCGACTAATTTTCGTTGAATTTTTTTTTTTTTACTTTCACTTTATTTTGCAACTGCATATACAAAAATGCAACAAGCAAAAATGATAAAATTGAAATTGTGCACATATATACACATAATACATTTAATAACATATACATAATCATGCACGCACTAGCGTGATAACTTGAACGGCGACTTTCCAGTGTTGTTAGCCGTAAGTTAGCTATTAAAGCAGTATGGCAGCCAACCGACGGGGCCAACGTCGCCTGAATCTTCTAAGAGGGTTGGTAGGGATTGTTCTGGAGTATAGTGAAAGGATTAATGGATTGTAGCGAGAGGATAATTTGGTATGGAATTTATTGTAGCGGCGGAATTTGGTTAAATCAGAGATAAATTGAATATTTAGTTCAGAATGGATTGTGTGGTTGTAGACGTAAAATGGGGCATTTATTATGGTTCTAAGGATAATGGATTGGAGAGTTTGTATACGGTTGAGGTTAGTTCGTTTGGCTGCCCAGTTAGTATGTCCATACGGGTGCCAGCAAGGAAGTGAATAGTTATTCTTTATTCGTTAGAGCCAGTATGGAACCTTTGTCGAGTAATCGTTTTAAAACTTTGCATCTGTTCTTACAGGTTATGCGTTTTAGTCGAGTATAAGGGTTCCATGTGAGTCTTTTGTCTAGATAGAGTCCGAGATATTTCACATGATTCGTATTGGGAATAGGAATGGTATTAAGGTAAATAGGAAGGAGTGTTCTTAAGTTTAACGTAAATACTATATATTTAGATTTTTGTTGATTTACCTCGATTTTTTATTGAAGTAGCCAGGGATAGAGGATTTGGTGGTGATTTTGTAAGTTATGGGTAGCTATGACGGTATCTGAATGAGTAGAGATAAATGGCTGTATCATCGGCATAGGTGAAGGTAACAGTATTAGGATGAGTGGGTAAGTCAGCCGTAAAAATAGTGTAAAGCAGAGGAGCAAGTATGCTACCCTGTCGAACGCCTATAAAGACTAGATAAATAGATGAGGACTTGTCGAACTTATAGTAATTGTTATTAGATGCTTTATTATCTTCAATATTACACGCAAATAAGAATAAACTTTATTGAACAACTATTTTGAAGCAAGCATCATAAATCCTCGTGCCCTTAAATCCCCCCCCCCCTTTAAATGAATTTTCTCTCTGAGTGGTCTTTGTATATACATATATAATTAGTATACCTACTAAGTTCAAAGAAAACCGTCGACATTTCTATGGAAAAGAAAAAAGTATTGTCATTTCAATGTCATATACATAATATTAATTAGATTTAAATGTATTACCAAAATTCTGAAAAATTTGAAGAAAATCGGTTGACTGGAAAGTTGATTTGACTGAATAGTTTATTTTATATTTTTTCAGTTTTTTTTCCACAGTTTTCCTCAAAAAAGATACACTAACAAGCTGTTTTTAACTTGGGATACTAAATATTCATACAAAAACTTATCACTTTTATTTAAAACTATTTTTTCCAAGCAAATTAATTTTAGAAAGAGATTGTGGGGGGGGGCTGAAGGAACACGCTTTTCCTAAAAAATTGGAAACGTACTAAATATTAAAATACATGTAAGTTTAAAAAAGTATTTCGTCAATTAAAACTATATAAATTGCAGGAAGAGAAAGTTGTGTGAGTGTTTCACTTCAGTCTTTTTTTTTTGTGTACACAATAACATCATCTGAGTGAGAAGGATTTTTTTAGCCAATATAATGGACCAAATTGATTTTTTTTTTTGCTAATTTTATTTTGACGGTCAATCATAATTGATCAAGCCACCTTGATCTCAGACAGCCAGTTCTCCTTGTTCTCTATACGAAAAACTAGATTTTAACATTAAATCTAACTAGTTTGGACGGCCACTAGGAAAGGTGGGTAACTTCTTTCTTCCATGTCAATGCCAATCATTATATTTATTTTGTTATTACAATTATTGCAGTTGTAAATTTCAATACATGAATGTATCAAAAAAAAAAAATTCTCTAACACCAAATCTTTGGAGTTTACCATTTAATTTATAAGTACAAAAATCCATGAAATAACCCTCTGCATTGTAATCATAAACGCGCATATCATTGGTGAAAATTTTTTCAAATTTTATTTTCATTTATTTCCATTTTTAACATGAAAAGTTTTGACATTTATTTGGAGCATATACTGAAGGTAGAATTATTAGGGTGTATCCCACACTGGTGCAACTTTTCTTTCAAGAGAAGCATGCGTTATTGCATACCTCATGGAAGTTGAATGGGCCTTTTTTTTCATGACGCAACCAACAGCGCACGTGAGTCCAACTACTTGCTATGAACATTCTATAGCGTCTTGTTGATCTCGCTTCGTGTTGTGTGATATTTCTATAGGTTATATATTTTGTAATTAATGATAGATATTATTTAATTATTATTTTAATAATCATTTTATTAGTAATTGATATTATTCAACTATTATTATTAATTAATAAACATCTCGACAGCAGATTTCTGATTATCTCTGTAATCAAGAGACACTTGATTTTATAGAAGATTATCGTCTTCAAACAGTTTTGTGGGAATGTAAATTCAAAATTATATGCTAACAAAAGTGCGAGAAGTGATGCTTGTTCCGTGGTACTTGTTGTAGAGGTCTCATACCATTATCACTGGTTGCATCTTCTCTCCATGTGCCTTAAATAACTTCACCAGTGCTTTAATACTCGTGATCAAAACTTCCAGGAGGTGATTACTGTCTTGCTGCAGCCGGCTGCGACCGGAGAAAATTATGAAGCAGAAGACAATATCAACACTATATCAACCACAGTCCCAATAACTGTAATTCTATAGGCTTACGAAAAATTCTGAACGCTGGCACCATCAACCCAAAAGCGTTTTCAACGATTCTCCTTGCTCTCGATAGCCTGTAATTAAATTCTCTTTTTTGGCGAGCCCTTATTAAGGTCAATTGCAAATGGTTTCATAAGATGAGGGCTCGCTGCTTTTTTTCTTTTTCGTGCACTTTTCAAAAACAGGGAACCTGCACAAATAGCTAATGCCGCTTCTGAATCCATCGATAAAATGCACACTGAACGGATGAAGTGTGGACAACAAATTGAATGCCTCAAGAGGCATGCTCGAAAGGCATGCGCAACGCATGTTGAAATGGAAAGAGGAAGCGCAAGTTGAAAGGGAAGAGGAAGAGGAAAGCGCACAAGTGTGGACATACCCCTTAAGCGTTCAAACGCAAGTTATCTAGCTTGAATTTTTCCCAAATTTTAAATTTAAAATTTCGGCGTGAAACACTCAAAGATATATTTTACGACAGTTAATACACTTATAAATTTGAAAGAAATGAATCGCTCATAGACGTTTACGCGAAGAAACTCAACCCCCCCCCAACACTTACAAACCTTCTGTAAAATCAGCAATTCGATCAACGATTTTCTTAAAATTGGGAATCTATCAATGTTCGAATGTATATTTAATATTATGTAAAGGGTAAAACATATATTTCTACTGACAGAGTACTTTAGAGGTAAGCATAAAGGTTTTTTCTTTCAGAATCCCCATCCATCCATTTTCCCCGGGAAAACATTAGAAATTAACTGGTAGGGAATATGCAAGAAAATGTGTGGAGCGATAGATGAAACCCAGTTTGACTTCAGAGGCGGAATGGGCACAAGAGAGCACTATTTGTAATGACAGTCTGTTTGCAAAAGTGTCGCGAATACAAACAAAACGCATATGTAGCTTCACCTAGATTTCCGAAAGGCTTGACCGGATACAGCATTACGGCCATTACATCAATTACGACAACAAAGGCATTGAAATCTCAAGTATATATTGAGAATCAGACAGCGTATTAAAGTTCAACGAAATACAGACAGACAAACAATATAGCGATGCAAGAGAGGTCAGAAGGGATGCGTCTTATCCCCACGCTTTCAATGTTACTCACCAAGTTATCTTTTGGAAAGCCTTATGGGAACGAAAAAGAAGGGATAAGAATTGGCGGCGAAACGCAATTTGCGAACGATACAGTAATTATGGCGGAAAGTATAGAAGGCCTAACAAGCCCTATGGATACATTTAACAGCGATGCATACAAATAAAACGCAGATGTAACGTACAGATAAAACACAACTAACCCGAAATGGACAACAAATACAAAGAGTGGAAAAATATAAATATCTAGGAGCCTACATCAACTCCAAATTGGATCAGACAGGAGAAATTCGATAAGATAGAAATAGCAAAGGAGCTCATAAAATTCAAACTGCTATTATGTGACAGAATTATGATATTCAACTCAGACTGAGGTTTGTTGAATGTTACGTTTGGTTCCCAACTACTATATGAAGTGCAAACAGGCCGTTAAAAGCACAATTAATTAAGAAAATGAAGCGTTTTGAAACTCTGGATATACAGCGGATGATGAGATTCCCATGGACGGCCAGAGTACCAACAAGGAAGTGCTAAGAAGGTTAGGTGAGACAAAAAATTATTGTAGAACAATAAAATGAACGCAGACATCATATCTTGGACACCTATTGTGAAAATGAAAAATACAGTCTACTGCAGGTTATCATGCAGGGTAGAGTAGCTGGGAGAATGGAATCGGAAGAAAAAGAGAAAGTCATAGCTGCGAAATATCCGAGATTGGACGAACTAAATGTAGAAGAATTATTCCACGCCTGTCTTAAGATGGAGAACTTTTAAAATGTGGTCGCCAACTTCCATTGATGGACGGCATAGAAGGAAGAAGAAGAAAGTGATAGGTATTTTTTGTGTGCCATAGATAGTATAAAAAACGCACTTTAAAGAAAAATTTTCTGAAGCCATTTTCTCAGAGAAAATTACGAAAAAGTTTTAAAAAAAAAAAATGGTCTCTCAAAAACGGGTGGAGGAGGAAACATTTGTCTTCCAACAAGATAACGACCTTCAAAATACTATACATTAAGAACTCCGGAATGGCTATATATATAATGGCGCTTGAAATTGGCGCCTAAAACCCCTCCCCAATCCTCCGACCTAAATGGCATTGATCGCCGAATAAGGGAAAACGAGGATATGGAACCGAAAAAAGTTGTTTTTTGTTGGGAAGAATAGGCTATCTTTTCTGTAAAAAATTATAACAAATTAGTGGATCTCAGTGAAAGCTCGTATGTTGAAAGTAATAAAAAACAAATGAGGCTGCAAGTTTTTTTTAATAATTACATTATCTTATGAATATTTAATTAATATGTGAAAATTATTAGTGTTCACAGACTTTTTTTTTTTTTGCATTTGCGTTGTAGTGTTTTTTAATAAAAAATTATTTTAGTTAAGTATTTAAAAAAAATGTATAACTTCTGATATAAATAAATGTTTCTTTGTTTACTGTCATGGATATATATTGTTTTCATCTGAAAAAAAATTTGTTCTATAATATAAATAACCCTAACATAAAATGCAGTTAGAATGTTCACAGATTTTTTTTTTTTTTTTTTGGGTCAGTGTGAAGTAAAGTCGCACTTCCGGTTGATGGATTTTGCCGCAAACTGTCGTGTCCAACTTTGAACTTCCTGTGATTTTTCATTTTGAAATATTCTGTTAAAACTTACATACACACACTTAAGATTCGCTAAAAACATTTTTTTTTCTTCGTAATTAGTGGACGCTAAAGCATATATTTCCGGTCAAAACTCAATTTCAAAAATTTGACACAATCTTCGTACAACTTCCTCTCTTACTGGTTCAATTTTGTGCTATTCCAATTAGAATAATATAACACGAAAGGAAACAAGCAAAATGGAGCAAAAATTTGTTAGGATACGTTATTTTTTTTATATAATGAATTTTATTAAAAATATGTTATAATTATCAAATTATTATTATTACACATATTTATGTTAATATATTATAATTTTACATATAAATATATGTGTAAAATATTTCTGGATATATTGCTAAATAAACTCAAAAACTAATGACGTTTAGAGTTTGACGTAAAAAATCCCCACTAATTAGTATAACTTTTCCTCTAAATAGTTTATTTTCCAAAAGTTCTTGATGAAATGCGTCAATTTCTTAAATAAATAACAATATTTTAGGAAACATAATGGCTTTAACGGTTATAATGAAAGATATTATAATTATAATATATGTTTTAAAATGTTAATGCTCGTTTAATGATAGTGACGAAATGTCGTGTCAGACCAACTACCTACAAAACAAAAACATCAATCAAAACAAAAATGCATATAATTAAAGTAAATAATAGTCGTATGAGTATAAATAATATTTTATTTAAATAAAAAGAATTCGTTAGCAATTATTTATGCTGTTTAATTTTTAAACTAATTAGTCTATTAAATATCTTACTAGAGGAGTACGATATTATCGTCTTACAACTAAAATAAAAACTGTTCACTTCTTTCTTTGAAGTGACAACATTTATGGTGCGGAAACTTGTGCTGTAAAAAAAAAAAAAAAAGTATAGTCAAAAATTGATGGATCTCTGGAGGCGTATTTGCCATATTACAAGGGCTTAACACGTAACAAACATTAGTTTTCGTAATGGTGAAAGCTAGAAACATTACAGATTTTATGATTATTTTGCAGAAAAAATTAAAAAAAAAAAAAAAGTATGTATCATTCACATGACTTTATACTCCTTAATATATATATATATAATGACACATTTATTGCCATAACTAAATCTGATGTTTGCAATATATAGTAAAAAATAAATAAAATAAAACAAAATGAAATTATAATAGAGCGTAGAAATCACCCAGTGGTGACGTTTCTTATGAGTTTAATTACTTTAATCTTTTAAGAAACGTCTAGGAGGATTATCCAGGAGTGCTCAGGATGAGAATTGATGAACAAGAGGGTTGTAATGAGAAGACAAAAGTTCATGGAATATTTTGTAGCGGATTTTGAAGGATATTGAGGTCATTATGGATTGTTAAGTTTAATAATTTTGTATTTTATTTAATTGCCAGAAAAGAAAAAGCTACTTCCTTATTGGCAAGGCCAAGTTACAATATAATTTGAATTCACAAAATTGTCAAGACAAAAACTTAATTTTTAAAATATTCATGTATCACATACAGTGGATGAACTAATAATAGTTTTTTAACATTAGATTTGAAACACTTCAAAGTATTATTTTTTTTATATTCTCTGGTAAATAGTTGTTGTGGTGGTTGATTCCGCAGAGCTGGAAAGCATCAGAGACATTTCCCGTGGCAGCCTGCTTCATTTTGTGGTCATCGACCGGTTTCGGGCGTTCACCCATCTTCAGGATGCGTTTTTCAGACAGTGTGACACACAGACTTGCACAGAGCAAACTTAACCAAAGGTTAAGTTAAAACTAAACCAAAGGTTTTAATAGAGTTAAAAACACCAGTCAGTGTGTAAACTAAGTTTGCTCTGTGCAAGTCTGTGTTGTCACATTGTCCGAAAAACGCATCCTGAAGATGGGCGAACGCCCGAAACCGGTCGATGACCACAAAATGAAGCAGGCTACCACGGAAAATGTCTCTGATTCTCTGGTAAATAGTTGTAAAGAGAGATGGACAAACTATGGAAGCTGGTAAGAATTAATCAGCCTAAGAAGGATACATAATAGGGATCATTAATTATGGTTCTAAGCATTTTTGATTGCTGGGATTTGGATATGTTGGAGGTTTGAACGCTTCGTTTGAACCCCACAGTTCAAGTCCGTATGTTCATATGAGTTTAAGAAATGAAGTGTTTATATATTAGTCGTTTGTTCTTTAATGAAAGTCAGGAACTGTTATCAACAAGTCTGTATCGTGTAGTGAGTTCTTGTCTTTTGAGTCAAGTATGGAGATTTCAAGTTTACCTTTTGTCAATATACAGCACAAGATAGCGGACGACATCAACAATTGGAAGTAGGACATGGTTATAGAATAAGAGGGGAAGAGTTATGTTAACATTAATTTTCATTAAATTGGATTTTCCATTTTTCAAACCAGATTTCTATTTATATTAAATAACTTTGATGGTTTCTACATAAAATTACACGGATGTAATTACGCGGATGTAATTGCATAAGGACGGGGAGAGAGAATTGCAGTGCCATCTGCATTGGTTGTGAGAAGGTTAGTGAGTTCGGGTAAGAATATCTGCAGTGCATATTGTAAAGAGTAAAGGGCCGAGGATACTACCCTGAGGCACACCTGCCTCAAAGCGATAGAAAGGAGAAAAAGAGGATCAGATCGATATTTGGCAATAACGATAGGACAGATAGAATTTAAGGATGAGATAATAGGTAGATGATAGGATGCCTTTGAGTTTCCAGAGCAGACCTTTGTGCCAAACTCGGTAAAAGGCTTGGTTTATGTCGAGAAAGTTTCCAGCGCAATACTCCTTTCTTTCAAGACAAATTTGCTTTAAACTCAAATTTAACGTATTTGTGCTGCCATAAATATAGAAATACTGGATAAAGATACTGGGGGATAAAAATACCAACTTACTAGCCTTGGCAGGTAGATGTAACGACATGGAAAGTCATACCAATGTCAAAGTGGTTCCAGCCAGCTGCTATCTTAACAAAAGATGGCAGTAATAAAAGAACAATTTATAACCAGCGACCTAGCAGGCCGCCGGCTTCAAGACAATGCCGCGGCCAAACAAACAACAAAGCCTTTTCAATACTTTACATCAAAAGCAAGCATCGATAAGGTTGGCCACTGACCTAAATAAGGTCAGCAAACTACGAAGGTCGCACACTAGGTCAGATGTCTTGGTGTGAGTGTAGCCAACACCAATATATAAAACTCTATCATATACAACGAGGAGCGATATATCATTTACGACCATACGAGCACGTCCATATACACGAGCAGCAGTTTACGCGTCTATACACAGTTTCATTTAAACTTATTAT